>PVIJ01001406.1:175633-201816 GCA_004024925.1 Scalopus aquaticus
ACAGACAGAAGCCCTCTGCAGCCACTCCTCTGCCAGCCTCCCCAACATCCACGTTTACTCACTTTTGGTTTCCAGACCTTAATTATGCCCACACAGCAGGAACCATCCTGTCTGCTCCTGCAGGGAACACCCATTTGTCCTCTAGACTGTGCAGCTGGGCACACCTTCCTGTGCCTCGAGGACAGGGAGGGCTCCCCGTGCCCTGCCCACCTCTGGGGCCCCCTCTCAGAGCTTGACCTCTGAGCACTGCCAGTTCGGACACCCCATGGAGTCATCAAAGGCAATGACCCAGCCCTGATGTCACCCTGCACAAAGCCATTTAGCCCTGGGGACCGTGGCCAGCTCATTTTAGACAAAAGGGACGTTAATTCAGAAAGGTGGCATTTACTATCCTGTGAGAACAGGCACGAAGGCAGCTGGCTTTTTAAATGCCATTTTCCTTCTTTCTGCTACGTATTAACTGCCCTATCTGTTTATTTACATGGAAACCAAAGCTTAAGGTAACACCTCACCTACCTAGAAGTGAATTATCCTGAAACCTCAGAGGCTTTGGGACAAATCCAGGAAAAAGTTTACCAGGAAGAAAACTCAAAGGGTTCTGAGCTCCACGGCTCCTTGCCCGCCGGTGGAGGCTGGCTCCCCTCCTTCGCCCGTCGGGTTAGTCGTCTGCCTCCCCGACACTCATGCCTGACCATCCCAGGGGGCTTGTTCTTCTAAGCCAGGTTCAAGTTCGGATCCACTGAAGGGCTATAAGAAGCAGACGCCGCACCCGTCCTCCCTTGTGCTTCTTTCAAAACATAATCCCCCTGGACGGGGTTGAAGGAGGGTGCAGGCTGCGGCGCCGTCGTCATTCCAGCCCACCAGTCACCGTCCAGGGCCGGCTCCCCCGGGCCTCCTCCTTGCCATCTGTGACCCTGCTTTGGTCTGTGCCTTCAACGCCAACACTTGCCTAGACCCCTCGGTGGGGCTCCAGGGTGGTTTATTCTCTAAATTTTAGATCACTCTCAGCTATTTCCCCTGGGCACTGCGCAGCGTCTGCCTTACAGTCGTCACCCTCTCCTGGCCACGGGTCTTCATCCTCCCCACCATCAGAGGTGGGGAGAGCGTGTCACCGCTGAGGAGGGTGGACATGGGAGATAACAGGAGAGAGAACAACTATAAAAAAGAAGCGGAAGAACCAGCGCAAGGTGCATTGTGATGCGTGACGGGGGTAATTGAAAGGACTCTGGACGACAAGCTGGGAGAGCTGGAGTAGGTCACTATTCTGTCCCCTTAATTAAATCATGTCACTCCGCCTTGACATTAGCGTCCTCATCTGTAATGGAGAAAACCGACACGTTCTCAAGTCCCTTTTAATTCTGACCGTCTGTAATTCTTCGGGCAGTAAAGAGTATACATTTCTGGGGCCTCCCAGATATAATTTTATTACAGCACAGCAGGATAATTAATATTTGTGATGATGCCTCTGGGTCATCAAGGAAAATTATGCCCAGTGCACTTTTAAGGAAGGCCTCCTAAAGCTTAGCATATTTTACAATGATTTTCTATCAGAATGTTAAATGGAAAAAGTACACGCTGTGTTTGGTGCTTGGAACGGTAATCCCTTTGTTATGCTGAAAACACTCCATCTAGAATCACTAAAGTTTCAAGGATTCTGTGGAGTGAAGCATCTTTAAAGCATTTGCTCAAAACAATTGCTTCATCCTAAAGTGTTTACCAATGTCAGAAAAAATTCCAAATTAAACAATTGAGATAAAGTATTATGGAAGAATTCGATTTGCTGCCCCATTAATATGTGTTTTAAGTTTTACTGTGTTAACCTCATGGCATGTTATTTTTCCTCTGTAAGACAGGGCCATCTGAGTTGGCTTCCTCTACTAATTTGTGTATTGATCTCATCACTTACATTTTGAGAAGTAACTTTTCCTTCAATGACTTGTTCCTAGTTCTCTATTCGGTTATTTATAGTCTCGAAAGTGCTTTGACCGTTGTTTCATTACTGCCCGAAAGCTGAAGCTGCCCAGGCGGCTAATGGCGATTTCTGCTCATTTGCCATCGAGTTTGTGGCTCTCACTCTGGATACATCGCTCCGTGGTGAGTGGCATGTGGCTGCTGGGTTCTTCTGCCACTTAAGCATGCCAAGGAGGTACCTTTGTGGTCACTAGGGAGGAGTCCAAGATGTGTTTACATTCAGAGCTGTTCCTTTGGGCTTCTCTCTCAGCCTGTCGCTGACCAGAGAGCCCCAGCCTGTTCCTCCTTGACGTGCGGCCTTTGTGACTGACAGTGCTTAGCTTATGTCCTCTCCAAGCACCCTGAAAGATATTTTAGCCTTTTCCTCGATCTTTAGGCACTCAGGCTCCCAAATAAAATGTGGTGGTGAAATGTATGAGATTGTGTTGTTGTTTCCTGAATATGGCAGAATCAGTAACTTCTTTTGAGTTTCCATAATAATTTAGTCTCAAGAGGAGACCAGATATGATACAGTGTATTCTAAATTGGTCCCCAAATTTGCTCTCCACAGAAATACGATAAAATAGAAAGGGGGAGGTCATTATTTCAATGTAAATAATTAGAGATGGTATTTTCCTTTCAGGAAAGGCAAAAGCAGACTTTCTTTTTACCAGGTGGAGTCTGCGCCTCACTCCGCCCTCTGCACCCCTCCGCCGAGTCACTTAACCTTCACGGTCTTCAGTTTTCCCAGCTATAAAATAGGGCACACGCTTGATGACCTCGTTTGGCCCACTTGGCTCTTTGGCTTCTGACTTGCTAGTGAGCTACAAGGTGAAGGTCGCTTTTCCCTTGCCAAATGTTGTTAATTGGGTTGCAGAAAATTAGAGCAGTACTGGACTCACTTGTAAGTAGTTCATGGGCCTCTTGCCAGGACTTGGGGTTCAGAAGCTAAAGAGTCCTCCAACATCCGGGGTCTTGGTGTGAGGGGGGTGTGTACTCACTTTTCAGTCAGAAGACTTATTGTTAAAAGGGGTGTGACTGGCATTTGCAGAGACGTTGGAGGCTTCCACAAACACTATTTGCGCACAAAATATTGATTTGGGTGTCAGCTTCCTGAGTTTGCAGGAAGTAACTGCTCAGCATTTTTGAGGGCTTATTTATTATCTTGGTTGCCTCGGTTAAAAAAATATATATGAAAGATTTTTAAAAAGCAATGGAATCAGGAAGACAGGAATAAATAACATTTGTATTTCTATGCAATGATAAATATACAGAGTCCAAAGTATGATTTTGAAGGATCTTGAGTAGAAACAAAGGCTCAAATATTAAGTTAACTACAATAATGTCGACAAGACAATCTACAATATGATCTTAGTTGTGAAAAAGCATAAAATGTTAATAGCATCTATATGAGTGGTAGAATGACAGGTGATTTCCATATTCTTTCATTTATCTGTGGTGTATTGATACTATTCTAAAAGCAGGTGGAATTTTTGTAACCTGGGAAATAGAATGTACTGGGCGTTCGTCATCCCTTCGGCTGTCCTTCCCGTCCTCAAGGGCGCATTTGCTCAAGTTGCACGGCTGTTGAATTGTGTGGCCTTGTTTCTTTCTAAATTCTGAATTAACAGAGGGTATATTCTGAAAAGTTTACTTTAAAATGTTGCTTGAGGATTCCCACATTCCCAGAGAGTAATAATAACTTACTATCTATGTTACTGAACAGCTTGTAGCAGCTCCCACTACCCAGTTGGGTGCTCTGAATGTCCATGTGGCAAGGAGACGGGACAATTCCCCTGACACGTAAGTGCCTTTAGGGGAGCGATGCTGGGCCTGGCTCCTGTGCTTCCTGCATCACCTCAGGTTCTTAGGCTTAGACCAGGGCATGCAGGCTGGCTGGTCCAGGAACTCCACTGGTCATATTTTACTCCATCAAATCAACATTTCTAGGTAAAATGAAACAAACTGATTGGGAAAAGGTGAAATTTTCCATCATTCTTCCTGAAATTGACACCCCAAATTGTTTGAGCCACACACCATTGTGTGTATCTGTATTGGATCTAACATTCTCCTTTGCTGCACAGGTGAGACCAAGGAGTAGCTGCAAGAGAGTGGGATGGGAGGGAAAGGAGCTTTCTGAGCACTAGAGGAAAGATAAGCACTTGTCTGCACAAGTTTGCCTCTTCAGTCAGAGCAGCAGTGGATGTGGGGACTCTGCTCTGCCTCTACTTCCCCCGGTTGCCCTAGCGATTGGTTGTGAGTTCCATCACTAGACCCACCACTGCCATTTGGCACTGCCTCAGGAACCTCGACCGAGTGGCAGTTACCTTCTTTGTGCCTCAGTTACTTTCCCTTTCATTCTCTTTACAGTAGCACTAGAAGAACATGACCTGCCTCGCAGGGTTGAGGGTAGCATCCTGCAAGCTCCCACCATAAAGCTCTCGGGGCAGCGTTTGGCACAAAGTAAGTGCCTAGTGCGTGTTCGCTGGTATCGCTGTCATCATCATCATTTTCATTAAGCATGAAACTGCTGCACTGCAGCTGCCTTGGATCTTTACCTCATTGTGCCCTGGCTAATGGAGATGCTATTTCCTTGATTCATTCTATCTAATATTACAAGCCCAGGCCTTTTTGGCCATTCACACAGATCCATCTACATACCAATTATTTCTGGGTGTTTTTCATGTATCTCTAACCAGTACCCCTCAGATTCAAAATGTAGATTTGTATAAATATATCCAGCTGAAAAAGCAAAGTTTCCAGAGTATAAAATCCACTTGGTTTCGTTTTCCAGTATCCTGTAAAATATATTTAGTAGAAGGCCTTCCTCCACCACTGAATGAAAACTTCAACAAATTCATTACTCTTGGGTAATAGGCAGTCCTAAGGTCACTTTATACACAAAACACAGTCTCGATTCAGAAAATAAGCTGTCTGGTCCAATACTTTAGTCAACACTCCATCTTCATTCTGCCCCCTCCTCCAGCAGAGGAGGTGTGTAGGGGAACCTGCCTGCGGGAGTGCGGTCTGGTTAGTGCTTCTGTCTTCCCACTGGCCTTTGCCCCTCCTTTCCCCTGTGAGGTTCTTGCTTCCACACCCACCAGAGTCAAAGTACAGTGGGCACCTCGGAATCTGTAAGGCACAATGATCCTTCTTTCTTGAGTGATGACATCAGAATTGGCCTTGTTCTTTCTTGTCCTTGCCAGAGTGTTTGGATTTCTTCTCCAGTGAGTCCTTCCATAGGTTCTTTGGAAGGCGTCCTCTGTGACGTGGGGAAAAAGCTCTGTCCACGCAGCTGTGGCTACCCGCTCTGCCTGTGGTTTACTGGTAGACCCCTCTCCACGGCCGGTGACTTCCTTTCCCCTTGGGAAGTCAAAGCACTCTGTCAGCTTGCTCGCCCCTGGGCTCCTACACCTGGTCCACAGAAAACTCACAAATTTGTTCTGTTGAACTCCGAGTGTCAGGTTGCTTCTGCAATTAGCCAGGCTCTAGTTATGCTGCCAAAGCGGTTAGTCATTCCCTCTGTCACTCTGCTGACATTACAGGAAGGAGACAGTCCTCAGTCCACTTGTGCGCATGTGCGCCACACACACACACACACACACACACACACACTCTCTCTCTCTCTGAAGTAGTCACATATAACGCACACATTACCCCTAACCGAGTATACCCCTTGAAGAGCCCCTCATTAGCTTGTATTGACAGGACGTACCTTTCTCCAAAGAAAACTTCCACACTGTCTTCCACCTGTCTTCCACCTGTCATCACAACAGTCCACTCCTTCCCCTGTTTTCAGACCTTCATCTACACAAGGGGCTGCAATAGTCAGCCACAGACTTGGGGGCCAGGATGGCGGGGAAGGGAGGGTGCAGGGGAGGATTTGCTAAGGCTCCCCCTAGTGGCCACTGAGGCACTTTCTGGATGCCTGTTCAGCACGGTAGTGGCTCATAAGGCAACATCAGCCTTAAAGCCCCATTTTAGTGGAGCAGCGAGGACTTTTCATATAGTTATAAAACATTTCAGAAATGTTTCATTAATTTTTTACAGCATATAACCTGTCAAGTTTTCAAGTTAAAAATAACTAAGGCCACATGGAAGCTGATGCAATTTAAACTTTGTGGAACCATTACAGATTTAAAGAGGAAAAAATGCCACGCTATGGAGAGCAAACATTCCTGTGCTTCATTGGGAGGGCATTTAAAAATGATGACTCTACAACTGAATTCTAAGATTAAGAAAAAAATGTACACTTATATTATAATGAAGTAAAATGACCTTTTAAGCTACACAGTCTGAAGTTTCATTAATGGATTTAATTCCATCAGAAAGAAAAGTTCTATTTCATTTTCTGCCTATCATCCACAAATATAATAGATTATAACGCTAAAGGGGAATTAATCGTGTGATAGTGGAAATGAGTTTGCATAAAATTCATTTACTTGAAAATAGAAGCACTTATATTTTCCAAATTCGCAGTGAGCTAAGGAGTGGTATTGGAAACAGCAGTTAAGCCAGAGAACAAAGTGCACCAGTAAACTTAATTGGAAACAACATTTATGTGATGATTGAAAATATGAACAATAGTAATGTAATGTTTTCTGTTGAGATTAATACATTTAAATGTTAGAGTATTGTGTTTCAATTTGTAAGTGCAAACGAGATGCACTTGGAACTGTGAACATGCTTCAGTACTTGGGCACAGGCACTTCCAATTCCCAATAATGTGATTTTTAGACCCCGGAAGTATAATCTTTCCAGAAGAATTTTTCACTCACGATAATGAGAAAGACACTGTTTTGAGCATGTAAATATGCATTTTTCCCTGTTTTTTGAACATCTGCCACCTTTTTTTTATTATGCAATTAAGCCAATTGATGTTCATTTTGAGCAAGGAAGACTTACAGTGTTTGCACTGGGTAAAAGATAAATTCATTCAGCGGGTTATACACAGCATCTTATTTAGTCTTACTGAGTTATGTGTATTAGAAGGAAACAATCTAGTTGTTATTGATCTGACAAAATGGCTTTATTGGTTTACAGTATTCCTAATCTGAGAGGGAAATGAGCTTCATGTGAAATTGGTTCTTTTAAAAAACAGGTCTCAAAGAGCTATGGCCCAGCTGCAACATTAATTTCTATCCCAGGAGGGGAGAAGTATTTCATAACATTTAACTCTTTCATATTTGACTCCATAGTCCTGAATTCCCTGTCTGATACTATCCCAAGCAATTCCTTCCTGACTAGTAATTCAGTGAGACAAGGCAGATTTTTAAAAATTAGCCGAAGTATACAGTTTGTATCAGAGGTTCAACGTATTGGTTAGTTTTTTTTTTTTTTTGGTTAGTTTTCATATTTGACAAATGCTATGATTCATTCACCTCCTGACAGAAAATGCATGTTCTCCTATAATAGGGGAGGCAGTGTTTGTTTACTGCTTCAGTCAGGATCTAATCAGGAGACGGAAATCCCACATTAATTTAGCCGGAACAAGTTCAATATATAAATATTGGCCAATCCTAACAGAGGAATGGGCGTCTGACCCTGGAAGATTAGTGGCTCGAAGAGCAGCCCTTCCTCTAGGCTGAGCGACCTCACCCAAGGTGCCCGTCCTCCCTCTCAGATGGTATGGAAAGGGCAAAGCCCTGATCATAGTATGGCAGAGAAGTCGCCTTGGTGTCACCCTTGCTGGAAATGTGCCCTTTGGAACTTATGCAAACCTCTGCACAGGGGAAGTGTATCCCAAAGGTGTGCTCCTCCACACGCACCTGAGAGTTAAGGAGGGACTCCGTGGGCGGTGAGGGGCTTGGCCATCTTTCCTCCAGGAGCTGTGTGCTGGAGAAAGTCTCCTTACTCCATGGGGCACAGACATATTTGGCTGTTCTGCCACACCATTCTCTGGTGCAGGCAACCCCGGCAGCTTTGTTCCTGATGTGCCTCAGAGTCCCCTTCATCTCCGTGATACCCGAGCAGTCTAATGTGATGTCCCCGCACACCAGTCACCCCCAAGGACTGCAGCTAAGATTTCAGGCACAGATCTCTGTTTCCAGTTTACTCAGTTTATCTGGAGCTCAAGATTGAATAGTCAAGGGCTTTCTTTCAAAACCATCACTTGCTTCTTTTCCCAACTTTGTGCTTTTTTCCCTCAGGTCAGTAATTAGGGGAAAAAAAATCAAGTATTTTATGGATTTTCCCTTGTTTTTGTCATGGCAGTTTCTCCTTCAGGCAAGAGAAGTCCCTAAGCCAAACTGTTAAATTTATTATAATCCCCTATCACTCTTACTCTTAATCATTCTCCTTGATCTCAAATTTTAATTTTCAGCAATTCTCTAAAATCAGCCCCACTGAAGCAAACTGAATACTCCAGATGTAGTTGGGAGAATTGACTGAGATTCACAGCCCGTGGTTTGGAGAGTACACATTTATTAAGATAGCCCAATACTGCATTAATGTCAGCAGCTGTCTCAAATATTGGCTCATTAAAATTTAGGAGTGTTAACACCTATACATTTTCCCCTAGAAATTGCTTCCCTCCGCATACATATGCGATTGAATATTAGAACCAAAGCATGAATTGGAATATTAATTGTTAAGTTCTTCACCAGGACATCTCTTAAAATCTTTGGAAACTGGGAAACAGTCATTTAATGCAGTTTCTGTTTACATAACTTGGGGTTACCTGCAAGCTGCAGAAACTTACTGTTCATGTTTATTAAAATGTTGATTAAAATTTGAAAAAGGTCTACTAGGTCTAGCCCTTTCATAACTCATTTGTAATCAGAATCAGGTGTGGTTGCTTGAGCCTTTTTACTCAATCTAATAAAAATTCAGCTCACATTTTACCATTCTTTTGACAAAGACATCAAGGGTGACTTTTTAAAATGCTTTTTGAAATTAAGAATGAGCTGTATTGTCAAGGGTTCTCATCAGGAGAGATAACAAAGTGAGAAAAATGCTAACATTTTTGTTTGATGTTTATTTTAAAACAGAACAGTGGTTCTCAATGGGGCGGGGGGGGGTGGGTGATTTCCTCCCCCCCCCCCAGGGACACATAACAAAGTCTGTAGACATTTGGGTTGTCACAACCCCTAGGGGGTTTAGCAGGCATCTAGTTATACTGTTGAACAGCCTCTGCTGTGCAGATCAGCTCCCCCAGTCTCTGTCCAGCCCAGATTGTCAGTGTTTCTATTGTTGAGAAAACCTCTGTAGGATTGTCTGCATTGTTCTTTAATGTTTATGCTCATGGGTTTTATTTTTTTCCTTTTTTTCAATAAATATTTATTTACTTTTGTTATTCATATCTTTTACATTATTGTGTGTTCCCCATAGGTTACCCATCACCTGTTCACCCATGGAGCCATCACCATAGTCCCCCGTGCTCCCCTCTTCCCCCATCTTGAGCCCTTCCCCTCCCCTCCTCCCCTGCTGAATGTTGCATTCTTATTTGGCTCCCCTGTATTCCTGTTAAGAGTGAAACCATTCGATATTTTTCTCCTTCTTTCTGACTTATTTCACTGATCATGATCCCTTCTAGTTCCGTCCATGTTGTTGCAAATTATGCTCATTGGTTTTAAAGAGTCTTTCTCCTCACTTTGGAGCTATCTGAATGATTCGTGGCTTTAATCTCTCCATCAGCCCCACTGTCCATAGCACCAGAATGCTGGAAACTCACTATTTTCAAATTGAAAAGATACTTCTCATTGCTCTGAGAAGAATTTCAAAATCATCTGATTTATTGTAAATTCACCTAACAATGCAGCATTTAAAAACTTGAGTAATCCAGTAGTAAAAAAAAAAAAAAAAGAAATGCTTTTAATTTTATTTATTAAGAAAATAAGTTTATTTTAATAAAGGACCATGTTTATTTTCCTTGGCACATCCACTTGTTCAATAATCTCATCTCTCAGCTATTTTTTCACAACATCACTTTGAAGGTGTTGCCAACCCCAAAGGGGTGCACTCCCCTCTTTGCCCAGAAAGGGCCCTTCTGCCGGACGCGACTGGAGCCAGCTAAGTGAGAGTGAGTTTAGAAAACAGGCAGAAATAGTATTCTTTCACAAAGCGGTGGAGAAGGGAGAACTCAGGGTCTCGTCACCTTCTCCTTGAGAAGTAAAGGAGCCTCCTGTCTAGGGACAGCAAACGAAGGGCTTAGGGAATGAGGGAGTAGGGCTGGTGGCCGGGCTCGGCTTGTCCAGCCGCATCAGCCATTGCACACATTTCTTTCTTGTTGCTCCAGTTAGGTTAGAGCTGAGAACTTCTAGGATCCTTAGTTCTCCTGAGACATGCTAATGAGGACTGTGGCGTTTCCATTCTGATAAAGGCTGACTTGCAAGACAACGTATGAGTCCCCAAGAAGTGCTGCTGTTATCAAAGCGAATAACCTGTGATGGCCTGACCAGGTGTCCGAGACTCTGCAGTTCCCTGTGGCCCAGCACAGTTCCTGTTTACAGAGCGGGCACTGAACTAGAAGTTTCAATGAGGAAAATACGTTTCCAAGTGTTTGGGGAAGGTTGTGTTTAGTGGTGTAGTGACAATGAGTGTTGACTTGGTTGAGCGAGACCAAGCTAGCAGCTCATGCTGAGGTTAACTGGGGACTGAAAGTAAAAGCTATGCTTGTACTAGTCACGGTAAGACTAGCTGCTGTAACAAGTAACCCCAAGCCCTTTTGTATTCACACAGTGACATCTGTAACTTGCTCATGTGATTGTCTAAGGCAGTGGGCCAGCACACCTCTTGAGAGCTTGCGTCCACCTGGTCATTCAGGGCTACAACCCCTCAGTCTTGAATGTGTCCATTCCCCACACGTGACCTTCGAGGTCATTTTGGAAGAAGGGGATGTAGGGGAGGTACACTACATACATAACCACTAAGCCCATAAATCACTTCATCTTACATCCCATTGGCCAAAACTGGTCATAAAGCTGGTCCACATAAAAGAGGACCAGGCAAGGTCACCTGGTCCCATCAACAAGGCCCTTGTTCCCATAGACAGCTCTAGTTTCATGAAAGGAAAGAACTAATTTTGCATGGTCAGTTGATTTTTGCTATAATACAGAGTTTGTTGTTGTTGCTGTTTTTTGGTAGCAGAAATCTGGCTGGGAAGAGAATTATACTTCGAAGCAAAATTTGAATCATCTATTTGAGGTAGACAGTAAGTTTTCAGGGACATCCTTATAAAAACACTTTCAAAGTTCTAAGGATGGACTTCTGTTTTGCTCATTATTAAGATGAATTCACCTATTTGCGTTTGGGTGGAAGCTGGGATTGCTGAGTTATGCAGAATGACAGGAGAGGAAAGTGACATTCTAAGGAGATTGTTAGCTTTAGAGAAATGAGGGGATATGATAAAGACTGAAAGAGAACAAGAAAGAAAAACTCCAGATGAGGCCATGACTGCAGGAAGCCTTAGGGGTGAGAAAAGTCTAAGAGTAATACTGAGAGTGGGCTAGTGGGGTGTGTGTGTGTGTGCGCACGTGCGCATGTGCATGCTAGGAGAGTGGAGGAGTAGAGAGAGGGAATTTGTAACAATGCTTAGATCTGTGTTTGGCACAAAATAAATGTAGAGATGATCCAGGACAAAATTTTGCAAGACAGTAGAAGCAGGATAACATTCTGTGAATGTAATTTCAGTATTATCAAAAGTGCTTACATGGACACATTATATAGCCCATAGAAAGGCACTTTATCAGTTAGGTTTCAGCGCAAGAAACAATTCTCAGTACTTCTGGCAAAAAAATGGATTCAGTGCAGGGACTAAAAGCTTATAAAATCTTTAACAGCTGGAGGAGGGACGGGCGGGAGGTCACCGCTGGGCGCCAAAGCTTTCACACCTCCGCAGGTTCCAGGGGTCACAATCATGCTGCAGGAAAGCCTCAGATGGCACCCCCCCCAACCTCCACACACGACTGACATACATGGGGACAGCTAGCACCTACGTGAGGGGGTTGAGAAAGTTAGATGTTTAGGGCCCCTCTGGTGGCATAACGGGTTAAGTCTCAGCCTATGGGGCTGTCTGCAGCCACTGCAGCACGAGTTCGATCCCCAGCCAGGGAGCTTCTCACAGAGTGCAGCAGACCTCTCCTGACTTGTCCGCTCTCCCCTCAGCAGTGTATTTCAACCAATTTGTCTGTTCTGCACCCCACTCTGTCTCTGGTGAATCCTCTCACCACCCCCACCTCTGGCCTACACCCCAGTTCTTGTCTGCATAAATAAATAAATCTTACAAAAAAAAAGTTAGGTCTTTGCTTTCCATGTTCAACAAGCAATTCTAACAAGCGGCAGACACAGGGAGGGGAGAAGTGGACCCTCTGTCCAGCACAGACATTTTATTTTCACTGTCAATGCCTTTTCTTTTTGGTTGGACATTTTAGTAATTTTTTTCCTTTTGTGTATCGATTACATTAATATTTCTAAAAGTCATCGAGATGTACCAATTCATTTGAGTACAAAAGATATAAATACATAGTTCACTCCTCCCTGTCAGTTCTCCTTCTCCCAAGTAACCCTTGAATCAAATATTTTAAGTAGAAACACAAAATATAGAACAGACTCAAAAGGGAAATTTGAACATCAGAGCTGGAGGATGGTGTGGGAGTTTATTCCATTTGGCCAATTTCCTACTCACTGGGCTTGCTTACAGGAGAAGCAAGGAGGAAATGTGGAGACTCACTGGTCTCCATTAAGTAGCTAGGCTTTGTTAGCATACTGGTAAGATACAATGGGAAATAATAAGGCTGTAGACACCGCTAAATCCTGAATGACTGGTAAATAAGCTTTCTAGAGATGGGAATGGGGAGTGGGAGAAAGGACCTAGCTAGGGTATGACAGTAGATGAACTTGGTTATTAAAGGGAAATGAACACATGGAGCTTAGATGGAGGCTCTATCCCCCTGTCTAAGAAGGCACCTCAATGAACAGAACAGAAGATAAGCCAGTCCCCAGAGAACAGAGATTGCATATACACATACTCATAATATCACACTATGTGAACCCCAGAAGTGTTTAACAATTATTTCTAAATTATATATGATTTTTCAAGCTTTGGTTTTCATGGTGGTTCAGTGGAAAAGTGAATTAAATTAGAATTCAAGATGTAGAAAATCTTATTTCAAGAAAGTGTCTCATTCTTAATACTTTCTTGAGAACCTTTTATACTTAAAAAAAAAAAAAAAAACAATAACAAAGTCCTTACCTAAACTTGAGGATTCTGGAAAATGATCTTCATGAATCACCTATATAGGAGAGACACCAAAAAGAACAGCTTGGTTTTGATTACTAATCACCCACCTAAACCCTTATGTAAGTGGCCTCCCATAGTCCTTCTTTGTAAGCATTGTTTTTTAAAACAGGGAACACATTCAACACCTACGGCTAAATTGGTTCAATCCACATGGCAAGAAGGGCAGCCAACAATCTGGAGTATATTAAAAATGGTAATGCATTAAAAATAATTTCTTGCAAGCAGTGTGACTGAGCAGAAATTTATGAAATTAATGCCAGGCCCAAATTTCAAAAATTTCAAAACCTGAGAGTTCAAGTTCAGCCCCATTGAGACCTCAGAGGGAGGTGTCAGGGAGCTGCCTACGCAGTGAAGCCGGAATGGCTGCTGCATGGGTGGGGACATATGTCACTTCATTTCCTCTCTCTCCTTGCTCTGGAACTCAGCATAACCAAATTCAAGGAACAACAGAGAGAGTCTAGGGACAATTTTTAAAGATTTACTTCAGTGTTGAGGAAGCGCCTCATGACCTTTATCTTAAATCATGCATCAAAGCAGTCTATTTGGTTTCAAGAAAAACATACCCTTAGGCAGCTGATGACGGTTGCTGACATTTACAGCATGGTGGTGTTCATCAAGCTAAAGTAATACCTCCAGAATGAGGCACTTAAAATATCTTTAAGAGATTGTGCATGTACATATATATACAAAGACTCATGTAAGATTCATTTTATAGAAGTTAATTTTTGATGACTTTGACCCAAAGAGTGAATGGGCTGAACAGCCCTTTCCATTCTGAAAGAATGACACACAGCTGCCACAGTTTGCTCCATAAACATCAACCGAGGAAGCGAGGGAAGATTCAAGTTTTGTGCAAAACCTCCCCGGGGGCTAGGCCTCCTCCTCGGTTTTTGGGCCAACACAGAAAATACGTTAGCTAAGCTACTGGTCATCCTAAATGCATCTGATGGAAGTCATGTTTGGCCAATGCCTTTTTGTGGCAGCAACGTCGTTTTAAGATCATAATGACAGGGGGACTCCCTGGTGGCGCAGTGTTTAAGCTCTGCACTATGGAGCTGTCGGCAGCAGCAACACGAGTTCGATGCCCAGCTGGGGAGCTTCCCACATGGCGTGGCAGACCTCTCCTGCCTGGCCCGCTGCTCCCCTCAGCAGTGTATTTACATCCATCTGCCTGTTCTGCTCCCCACTCTGTCTCTGGTGAACCCTCTCGCTGCCCGACGCCTCTGGCCTGTACCCCAGCTTGTATGCATAAATAAATAGATCTTAAAGATCATAATGACAGACAGGAACACAAGTGAGATAAAAGTTAACCTTTAGCCATTTCATGGAATAGCACGGAAATGTCATAACACAAGAAAAAGCCAAGATGGAGGTCTTAAAGATATTTTCACCAGGAATAATTATTTGTTATTTATGAAATTGTACCAAGTGCCATCTCTATGCCCAATACTGTGTTCAAGCTGGGTGTACAGAGATTGTCAGAGTCTGCAGTCATAGAAACAATCTCCATCACAGTACACGTTACATGTTACTGCATAGGTATACTTGGCCCTTCCTGGGAGTGGCTAGGGCTGGCTCTGAGAGGAGGCAGCACTTGAACTTCATCTTTGAGTCAGCAGGGGGATGCATTTTAGACAGTGTAGCAACTCTGAAGAAAAAGAGTATTTGGGAAATTGTAGCTGACAAAGAGCGTGAGAGTGCTGCTCACTAATTAGCTGAGGCGTAGACTTTGCGGAAGGTGATGGAAATCAGTGAGCGCTGCGGTGTCCTGTGCGTCAGCTTCCTTGAATAGACCTTAGCCTATGACCAGTGAATCAACGGTGCCGCAGATTTCATTTCATCGTTCCAGCCATTAAAGTGATTATACTTTGTCACCTGCTGGGGTTTTATTTTTCCTTTCTTTACTACAAGTCACAACACACATGCAAATGAAGTGAAGTGTGTTGAACACTGACCCCTGACCATGCACTGGCAGTGTGCTTGGCGTCCCCATGAGGGACCGGTCACACACACGGGCAGGATTTTAGATGTGAGAGGACCCTCCGTTTGAGAGGCAGGGAAAGCGAAGTCTAGAGGGTGAACACGGACTGCCCAGGTGACCTGGTGGGTACTGTCTGGAGGCGGAATGAAATAACAATGTCAGCTCCCTCAGCCTTGGGGATTTTTCCTACTTGGGCTCATGCCATTGATGGTAGGAGGGACGGGGCCATTAGGGAAGTTCTCAGCCTTCCAGATACTGAGACAATCCTTTGGAGTTGAGCAACTTCACCTTTTAAAGCCCCTTCCTGTCATGTGGGGGTTGCCACTACCCAGAATCCTATAGCTCTCACAGGAGCTGTTTGGTGAAGAGTGGAACAGGCAACTTCAGCCCCCAATGTGGGGTATACTACTCTGTGCAGCTGCCACTTCTTTTGATGTGACCAAATACAATTTTTCTACTTAGAGGGAAATAAAATCCTAAGTTGTAGAAAGGCAGAAAATGATGATGATATAGTCTTTTGTTGATTTTCAGGTGGTTAATTATCAGTTGAATTAATGGTCACTTATCTTTTCCCTGCTTAGAAATTGTTCGGTACCAATTTTTAGAAGTTCAAATCAGAAATGCTTTCTGGAGTGGAAAATGGAGAAAAGGAGGGCAGCTAATTATCAAGTCATACACAGAGAAGAGATTTAGCAAATCAGCTGGCATTGTTTGTGGCAATATTAAATATAAGACTTCAGTAGATTTCATGAACCAATTATCGAATATTTTCCTCAGTTCTTATATAGATAATTGGGAAATTTGGTTTCATAATATTAACCTATCAATAATTTTACTTGCCCTTGAAAAAAATAAGTCATTTATGACCTAGATCTCTAGTAATGAGACCTCTGGCTTGTGCAGAATCATGGCACTTGGGGATGAGCGCATGTAAAGAAGGTCAAGGATCATCCTCCAAGGTCATCCTCATGCTTGTCCAAGGTCACTCTTAGACTAAGGATATGATGTATGATGTTTCCTCACCCGAGGGTAAGGCCAACATGTTTGAGAAGACAATGGGACAACCAGTTCAAAATGCTCTAGAGAGAATTGGAAATATCAGCCTGCAAATTGGGGGCTTGGATGTAAATTTAGAAATCTTATTTGAAACCAGGAGATTAAATGAAATTTCCTTGGAAAAAGAGAATGATGTAGAAAAAAGAGGATAACTGAGACTCGGACATGGGAGATGCCCACACACATATAATTTATTGATTTAGATCATAATAACAATAATTATTATTACCATAACGGCAGTTATTATTTATTGAGCTGCAACTATGTGCCAGGCAGTTTGTATGGATTAGCTCATTTACTCCTCAGAGTCCTTTGGGTAAATGATATTATTAGCCTTCTATTACAGATGAGAGAACTATTATATCTTAGTTGCTGTTCTTGGATTTCTTCTTAATAAATCAAGAACAGCAGCCATGGCAAAGCAAGCTGCTCACTTCTGCTCCATTACTACGAAGCTCACTCTCATCTCTGCACCGTGCCCCTGGGAGGACTGTCAGGTCTGCCCTGGGCACAGAAATAGGTGGTGCCTTGTCTGCAATGCATGGAGTCCCTCCTTGGAAATTTGTTTTTGTTTAAATGACATGAAAACAGTTGGCATTTATCTGAAAACAATAGCCCTCGCTTGCTCTCGGTATAGGTGGATGAACTGAGCTTGCCCTCTTTTTCTCTGTCTGAGTTGCTGCTTAGCTCAAAGGGCCTCATCAGAGGGCAGACAAAAGATGCCTTTCAGGTGCTCAGTGACTTTTTGTTGAATCACCAACTGACTCACGGTGTTTCCGGTGCTGGGCGCACAAGTCCCATCATCCCTGCAGTCCCTCCAAATGACATGCGCGCCTTTGATAATGTGTGATAACTGATGTTCTTTTAGTTTTTAATAGGAACACTAGGCTGGAAAACACTAGAAAATGAGCCCTTACTTCCCCAGGGAAAGTATTTTAGGAACCAGTGGTATTGTTTTCAGTAACAGTTGAGTTGTGCTACACAACCTGTGAATAGGGGAGTACTAGGGGTTGAGTTTACTTATAGATAATTATGGAACTACTTACAGGTTCTTCTCTGAGGTCACACAATTTAAAAGGACTGTTAAGAAAGAAATAGAGTAAGGAACGCTAAGGAAATCTGATATCATTCTGTAATAGTTGCAACCCTGGGTATCTTTTAAAATCTTATGATACCCATATATAAATGCAGATAAAAGGGCATATTCAAACAGGATCTGAAATGACTTTGATGACTTGAGTTTGCAAGTGCGTGTCACTCAGGATGGGCAATGTTTTGCCTGAGCAATGAACAACTTCAACTGTTAAAGGCTTAAAAAGAGCAGAGACATATTTCTCGCCCAAGGTGCTTGTCTGAGGTGGGTTGGCTGGCTAATCCATGTCTTAACAACTAGATGCCAGGATGGGCAACTCCAGGGTGGTAGAGAGACCCTGCAGACTTCTTATCTAAACGGCACCTTTCATATCACCTCAGTTGCTTTTTCTGCCTCACTTTTCTTTGTAGTGTGCATCAACCTACGTGTGTGTGTGTGTGTGTGTGTGTGTGTGTGTGTGTGTGTTGTTTGTTCTATCTCTCCTTCCACTAGAATATAAACTCTGTGACAGTTGGGACTTCAACTTTTGCTCTGCTCAGAATCCCCAGTACGTGGAATGGTGCCTCATCCTTCGCAGCTGTTCAATTACTGTTGGCTTAGGGGGTACATATTGCTATAATCCATACTTTCTAGAAGCTGGAAAAAGCAAAGAGTTGATTCTTCCCTAGAGACTCCAGAAGGGGCCCCTCCTTATGAGCTCCCTGATGTTAGAAACTCCGACCTCCACGACTCCAAGAAAATATCTGTTGGGTTGTTTTAATAGTAAATGTGTGGTGATTTGTTTCGGCAGCAGTAATAATAAATCTCTTAGGCTGGGGTTTCACCTCAGAATCCTTTTAATTCAGTGCTCCAGCGACCCATGTGGACCTGACTTTTGCCCTGGCCATTGTTGTTATTCCCCAAGGGTTTTTGGATTTCCTTGAACCAGGTGGCCTGTGGCCCATCCCTGCCCTTTGAGTTGGGTGTTGTTATGTGGCTTTGCTAGGCTGGCGAGTAGTGAGTGCAAGTGACATATATAACTTCCAGGTAAAGCTTCATGAGCTCTTGGCCATTTCACTGTGCTCTTGTTTTTCTGATATTTTGTGAGCATAGAACTGCATTGAGAAGAACATTCTGTAGACCTTGTGTCCTGAGAAAAGGATGAGCTCCTTCCTTTAGGTCACCCCAGTGAACTTGTAGGGTAAATGAGACATAGGTCTTTGTGTTCAAACTGCTGAGATTATTTTATTAAAACAACATATAGCCCAGTGGTTCTCAAATGTTCTAATTTTAGGATCTTTTTACACTCTTAAAACTTTTTAGGATCCCAAAGAACTTTTGTTTCTGTGGATTAGCTCTACCAATATTTATCATGTTAGGAATTAAAGTAGACTTTCTTAAATTATTTAATCATAGCATAATAAACCCATATCACATCCACATGAAATATATTTCTAATGAAAGAAAAAAAACCACTGTTTTTTCCAAGTTTAGTTGAAACAAGACAACTATAAATAGTTTGAAGAGAAGAGTGGTGGTGTTTTGTACGTATTTATAAAGGTCTTTCACAGAAACTAGCTGCATGCGCCTATCTGTGGTTGGAAATGAAGTGTATGTAAAAGACCAGACTTCCTTTGCTTATGCTCCATAATGCATTGCTTAACCGCATCTGAAGTGGCCTAGTGGGCTATCCCACGGACAGAGGCGTGGAGTATGGTAACATGTAGGTGTCTGTCATTACACTCCATGGTGTTCACACACGTTCAATTACCTAAAAATGCACTCAATTACCTAAAAATGCATCTCCCAGAAAGCATCTCCATCACTAGTAGACATTTGGCTGTAGTGGGAAAAGGAGAAGTCTTTTCAGATATTTGTGAGCATTCTTCATCGAGCTATACTGGAAGGCTGCACATAGTAGTTTTCTTAGATGTTAGTTGCAACATGACATCTGAAATACATTCTTGAAGTTTTCATAGGTTAGAGACTCATGGGTCCATCTTGTCCTTTGAAGAGAATACCCGCGAGATCCAGCCATTTGCAAAGAGTTGGCTCACTGTGTTCCGCAGGGCTCCTCACGTCAGTACATTGCCTCATACAACATTAAAACCCTACATTCTCTCATATCGACACCAGTATCTCCAGAAAAGACTGAGTGGACAAAATGTTAAGGCTGTTGACAGATGCCAATTTTCCAAAATTCCAACATTCATTCAAGTGCTCAAATTCTTTTGCATATTGAATACCAATAATTTCCTTGCTGTCTCAAAACTCACTTTGTTCATTAGAGAAGAATTCTGCGCTCCACAAGTACCTGCAAAACACCCACGCCTGGATAACCTGGTTGATCTGCTGGTGGTTCCTCACAGCAAATGTGGCGTGTACCAGAAAGAGCGTGTGTTCAGTCTCCCGGGGGCTTTTCCGGGAAGTGGTGTCATGGCGGCTGCTTCTGGCTTGGCCAAAGCTCCCGGTCCCTGGGAACCCATGTGCTTGCATAATCCCCTGCCCTCGAGTGTGGGCTGGGCTTGGAACAAATCAAATAGGGCAGAAATGAGGCGGTGTCCCCTTTGTGGTGGGAAAAGACTGACCTCCACCTTGCTGGCTTCTGGCTGGCCCCGCTGGGTGCTTGCTCCTGTGGAGAGGGCGACCTGGCAGGGGTGGGGGTCTTCAACCTGTAACTGAATCTTAACCTACCGACAACCACAGGTGGGAGGGTGCAAGTGGGTCCCTGGGCATTTAGACCTTGAGATGTCTGTGGTCCCAGTTGGCACCGTCATCCAAACCTCGTGAGACCCTGAGGCAGAGGTCCCGCTGGGCTGTGGGTGTCCTGACCTGCAGAAAGTGATGGTGAATGCGCGCTGTGAGAAGCTGCTAGTTTGGGGGTGATTTCTCCACAGCAGTAGATGAGTGATGCGATTGACTCCTTCATTATGTAGTCGAAGTGCTTTAGACACGCTTTGAATTTTTGTCAGATGATTAAGATGTGTCCTTTAGTGCCAAGACTTAATAACTGATTTTCTGCTGCTTCATCAAAGTATGCATCAAATGCATCTGGCATTTTTGGTGCATGGTAGTGAGGTATGCGAGGTCTGCTAGGACAGCTTGCTTCTGCTGATTTGATTTCTGCTAAGTGTTGGTAATTTTACCTACCATTGTGTTTGTACTGTCGGTGCAAATGCCACGGGTGCCAACGCTGTAAAAAAGACAAATAATGAAGAAGACAAATAATGGAGTAAGAATGGCTTTGACCTCGGGGAGCTCCCGAAAGGCTGCCTGGGACCTTGAGGGATCTGAGACTTCGACCTTCAGGACTACTGAGCTGGACTCTCCAGTTCTCCTTCCCTTTTCAATCATACACTTTTATTTTATTTTTCTTTATTACTTTACATATATCTTTTATTTTATTGTGTATTCCCCGTGAAATTCCCACCGCAATTCACCCATGAAGTATCACCATAGTTCTTATCACAGAAGAATTGTGAATTTGCTCTTTTTAGTATATATGTGAAGGGTCAGTCGCCTTAAGAGAAGGCAAGGCGCTATTTCTTAGCTAAAGAAAGAACAGAGCCTTCATCAAGTCTTGAGTCCTTCCTGTGAGTTCACTGCTCCTCAGTTCTGGGCTGTGACATGGTATTGCCCCAATCTCCGTGTCCACTCGCCTGAGGTCACACATGTCAAGAAAATGGTTGTGACTCACTTGCTACCGCTGATGTCTAAATCCTATTTCTTAATTTTCAAGAAAGACACTATTAATAGGAATTCCAGTGTGTTTGTTTTTGTATAGGATTCTGGCATACGTTTGAATAAGATTCATAAATATTTCCAAGTATATTTGTACTTTATTATTACCATTGGTACTGGAATGAATAAAAACATACATCCTTACAATAGGGAATTTAGAAAATAAATATGTGTAAATAAAAAGACTATGCATTTTCTTCCAACCAAGATAAAATCATGCTGGCAATTCTTTATGTTTTTTTTTCCTATGCAACAGATTTGTAGGGTGATATTTTATATATATATATATATATATATATATATATATATATATATATATATATATATATTTTATATACAAGCTGGGGTACAGGCCAGAGGTGTGGGGCAGCGAGAGGGTTCACCAGAGACAGAGCGGGTAGCAGAACAGGCAGATCAGAAATACACTGCTGAGGGGAGCAGCGGGCGAGGCAGGAGAGGTCTGCTGCACCATGGGGGATTCTCCCCAGCCGGGCGTCGAACTCGCGTCGCCGCTGCCGACAGCTCCACAGCGCAGCACTTAACCGCTGCGCCACCGGGGAGGCCCTGTAGGGTGATATTTTAAACGTTCTTTAGCAATATTAATGGGCAGTCTTCTAATTTATCCATCTTCTAACTTGCTTTCAAGTTTCTAGTTGTGGTTGTGAATAAACTAAACACCCAAGTCAATTGACTTTATTATGAAAAATCATGATTTTATATCACAAAGTCAGTAGTAACCAACTATCCAAAATATTTAAAAAATTATAGTGTTCTCACTCTAGATTGATTTGGTCTGTAATGTTAAATCTGATGTATGAATTGATAATGAAGAGTGTAGTTGTTTGGTCTAATTTTTACCTGCTCTCCTAACAGTGTATAGGCCTTAAGCCCACAGGCATGCATATAGTGGGACCTACGAATGATAAAGCAGAAGGAAAAACACTCTGAAAAACACACCTGAATTATTGAGTATAGATGATAGGGGAGGCATGTTTCAAGTCCCTGAATATTGATTTTGTTGTATAAAGGATTCCCAGATGCTACACAGCAATCAGCAAAAGCTTGAAATGCAGGCAGCCTTCCCTCTGTACCCCACTCGGAGCAGGTGGTAGATTCACTTAGCTCAGATGTCTACACAGCTGACCCTTGGCAGCACGAATGACTAATCCTTTGCAGCTGAACTTGACACTTGCTGTGGTCAAAATAGACATACTGGTCGGGTCTCTGACAGGTTATTGTAATGAGAGCTCTCATTATACCCTCTCCTTGCTTTCTGCCAGAGAATCAACAAAACTCTAAAAAACATAGTAAAGAAATCTGAAGATAAGTTTCTGTTTTCTGTGACTGGCGACTGCCTTACTCATTTTATGCATATATACCTCTTGGATACAGTGAAATTAGTTATGAAAATAAACATGTTGTTAAGCAGTACAGATACAGCATGTTCTTTGCAGACTTCTGTCTTTGGGGGGCCAGAATGGAGTCACTAGATATACAAGTATTGATGTGTTCTCTGTTTAATGGCCTGGGATTCTGACTATTAAAAGCTAGGTTCTAGGCTATTACTACCCTCATTTATTATTTATGAAGCTCTGTAAATGTACATGGTATTTAATGTTAGATCAAATCGTGCCAGACAAATTGCCTTCCCTGAGGAGCCTCCAAGCTGAATGCAAGAGAACAATGCAGGAGGGAGACTGTGGGAAGCCCAGAAGTGATTATGGGCTGTAAACTTGGCATCGCCTTAGCAAGTAGGTGGGTTGAAGGAGAACTTGAAAGCTGAGAAATGATTCTGAGATTGGGAAGCTGTTCAATAAAATACAACCGATAACTGGAAGGAAGTGAAGGCATCAGAGAAGGAGAATTTCAGCCCTTTCAGTGAGACATCTCCCTCTTCAGCTCTGACAGTTCCTCATACCCTGGGTTCACCTGGCTTCTCAGCATCATTTCTTCCTCATGTTCCACAGTGGCTCTCAAACTGAAGCCTGCAACAGAGTCATCGGGGGCCAGATGACAACACAGGTGACTGGGCCACACAGCAGGTCTGTCTGTCAGTTGGAATGAAGGAGTCTGGGATCCCAAATTTGCATTTCTAACAAGTTTTCGGGACTTGGTACTGCTGAAACCACACTTTGTCCTAAGCCCTTGCCCTCCACTCCCCTTACAGCTTATCCTCTAGACCCAGCTTGGAGTCATCTCTAGTCTCACCGTTGGGGTCAGATGTGCCCCCAATTCTGTCTTTCCTAGGAATTTCTTTCCAAGACTGACACTGCTATCACACGTACTTCCATTCCTTGCAGGCACAGGAGCTCCACCTTCTACGTCCTGCTAGCTTCTTTGAACACCTTCTTGTATACGAGATAATTTGGTTACCACTTATACATATATTATTTCATGAAATAATAATATTCTATAGTGTAACACTATGAATTAAATAATATAATTACAAGTGAAGAATTTCATCATTTGCAGCAAGATGAATTCACTTTCAGTATTACAGGAAGGATATAAAAGAAGGTCTGTCTGACCAAAAACTGCATCCGTATTATGCCTACTCAGTAGTCAGACCCTCCTGGAGGACACTTCTTTCGTGCAGGGCCTCATGAGTGACCAGGTCACTGCGGTAATAACGAACTTTCCAGTCTCTCAACTACTGATGCTCTCTCTATTGCAAAGGCAGCCCGTAATGAGGTGACACTGGAAAGCAGTACAGAAAGGGTAGATGGATTAATTAAGAAGTGCCACCAGGACAACTAAATACCCGTAGGACATGTGCACAAATAAATAGCAGAGAGAAGGAAATCCTCAATGTGAAAAATAAAACTGAAATTTTTAAAACATCGGACACCGAAGTTCAAACTTTGTAATATTGATATATATAAAAACGTATCAAAATACAACATCAGTAATGATCAACAGAATGAAAGTCAAACCATAAACCAGGGAGATTATTTGCAGTGAATTTGAACAAGGAAGCGTTCATTAAGGAAATAATTAACTCTGCCTAATCTTCACAATTCACAAAAAAAGAAAACCAGATGGCCAGTATGTTTGCGAAACTATGTTCAGATTTCAAAAGAAATATGGTAAATTAACATTGTGTATTGGCACAATGTAGGTTCAGACCCATCAAATTAGCATAAAGTGACATCTGTGTCTCTGCAGAGATGGCAATTTACTGGAGTGCTGGTTGGTGTGTAACTAACTTAGCTTGATTACTTCGGAGAAAAGTTTGAAATAGCCTCTCAAGATGATACTGTAAATATTTATGTTGTATTAATTCTAATTCTGGGCATATACTCCAGGACGTGTCTTGCATCACCCATGGGTGTATAACAGGGATGTTCTCGCCAGTGTTGTTTATAACAGGAGAGCAATGTAAACAGACCAAGAGCCCTTAATAGGTTATAATCACCTTTTGTGATCTGTTTGTATAAACAACATAATTCCTCAGTTAAAACAGATGAAATAAGTCTATATACATTGTCATGGTTCTAACTCATAAATATATACATGTTGAATAAAATTAGCAAATCATAAAGTATACAAAAGTGATGTAACTTTTATAAACTAAAAATACAGAAATCATGTAATTTATGGATACAAATGTATGAGTCAAAAGGAAATATATGGACAAGAAGAATACATACTAATTTCGGGATGATAGTAACTTCCGGGGAAAGAGGAAAGAAAAAAAGAAGTTGACTTTAGTAGCCTACAGTTAATATTTTATTATCATTTAGATTAAAAACTCTGAACCAAATATGGCAGAATACTAATGCCTGTTAAATTAATGTGTATCAAATACTTATGTTTTTCTTTTCATTTATGAAATTTCTTATGATCAAAATGAGAACATTTTAACAAAGGCTTCTGTGGTCAAAGAAATTTTCAGTATTTTGGGTTAATCAAAGTACAACATTTACCTCTGCTGCAAAACTTTTCAGTCATTAATATGCTAATGGACATTGTGAATTGCCAAGAGGGTAATGTCTTATGAAATATTTCCTAAACTTATTTGACCATGGAAGCTTTTTTTTTTTTTAATAAAACATCTAATAACATCTCATGGATCTTTTGGGAAATGCTGTTATACATCATAGCACTTAATTTTCCCTAATTGTTTCATGTAATTTAGCTTCATTTCTCTGGTTGTATTTTCCATCTCCTTGATGTCAGGACATAAGTCTTTTAGGTTGGCATACAGTGGGCATACAGGTAATGCTTTGATGATTGGTTTGATTTTTCCAAGAAATAATAGTACAGATCATTATATGCCATGTAAAGTTAGGGGGAGAAAGTAAGAAAAGTAGTCCTTGCCTGAAATTTTGTAGGTCAATAAAAAGTAATAGCCAAGAAAAGAGAGATCAACATAAGAATAATATTTTTCAAACCAGTGGAGCTTGTGGATCCTAAACAGGATTACTGAACACTTTTCTCCTTCATTTGTTCATTCATCTCATTCAACAAATATTATGAAATGTCTGAAGAGAAGTGTTTGCTTTATAATGTATAGAAAGTAGATAAAGCCAATGGGTGACATTTATCTCATTCTCAAGGCTATAATGTTGACACAACAATAAATTAATTAAGTATAATTTGTTGAATTATACGTTCTTTATTTTGTGCACCTTAGGTGCTGTCAGCTAACTTAATAATAAGGTATCAAGTAAATTAACATTGTATATGTTAATTCATTGAGAATGCATAGTCCTCATTTCTACCCTTTTGTTAATTTCTAACTTATTTGAATGCAGCTGTTAAATGGAAGTATTGAAGATTTCCATTGTATTGATAAAATAGATATGAAAGGTCTGCTAACTAGAGTTAATGAATTAATCCTTGTCCATTTGAGTGTCTCAGAAACACTCTGTGATTCTTATTCTGTAGCCATTATCCTTTATATAGTTTTTATTTGGTAAAATTTTGCTTGTTTAAGGATAGGACATTTGAATATCATTCTTTTCTGTATTTTCTTATTTTTCTATAATTCATACAGCTTTAAAAAATTGTTTTGTGGACTTGTGAAAGAGAAAAGTATGCTTTGCAGAAAGTAAATTTATGTGCAGTAAACTCTCATTTGAAATACAATTCAATACCTTTTATGTTATTTAGGTTAATTTAGAATCCTGATTTTTCTAAGA
>PVIJ01001407.1:0-201675 GCA_004024925.1 Scalopus aquaticus
TCTCTATTTGGTTTCCTTATAGTCCTGTTATAAGTGAAACCATTTGATATTTTTCTCTTTCTTTCTGGCTTATTTCACTGAGTATGATCCCCTCTAATTCCATTCATGTCACTGCAAATTGCATGTGTTTATCTTCTTTGAACGCTGAATAGTATTCCATTGTGTATATGTACCACATCTTCTTGATCCAGTCATGTATTTTTGGACATCTAGGTTGCTTCCATGCCTTTGCTATTGTGAACAGTGCTGCAACAAACATACAGGTGCATATCACTTTTGGGAATCTACCCAAAGTTCACAAAAACACTGGTTCAATTTGCACTCTTCAGAAGGCAAATGCGGTATACTTGAGACTGATGTCTTTTGTGCTCTAGTAGAAATTTATCATTTTTCTTGAGGATCTTTGATACCTGTATCCCTACATAATTGTAGTCATAAGGCAGGAGAAGACTCAGGCCACTTTCAGCACCATTGTGGTCTTCTGGCATCAAAGAGACCTACTTAATCTTCCACTGAGTGACAACAGATCCCTAAATACCAACTTTTTCAGAGACTTAGTTTCTTGCTTTTGAGTTGGATTTAACTCTTCTCCAGGGAGTTTCCTTCCCACATGGGGGAAGCCCCTATTGGTTTCTCTTTATGGAACTCTCAAGAGAACTCTGTACAGATTCATCCTCTGGGATTAAAATCAGCAAGAGTTTTCAAAATGATGTGATGGGGAAGATAGTCTGACCTTTAGTCATCTGCCCCTAGGTTTCACAATACTTTTGTTTTTGCTATTTAACTGATAAGAAGTTTGACATTTCCATATAAAGGTTTCCTTTTAGCTATAGAAATAACTTAAAAGAACTGGACAAGCATTATTAAATTGGTATCATATATGCTAATGTTTCACGACTTGATAAATAAGAAATTAATAGTGAAGACATGCTAACTATTTTGAGACAAGGGGAAAATGTGGTTATGTCATGAATCATATATTTCATTAAATAATTCTATGAGTTTCTTTGACTTGTGAAAACACATTTGGATTCATTTTGATGAAGTGTATTACCTAAAATTAAAGATAGCAACATTGGTAATATTGTCAAAGTTCCTAATGTCAACAGTCAAATTTAACTCATGAAGAGAGGAAAGATGAAGATGAGTAACAAAGTAAAATAAACTAAATCCATCTATTTATTTATGCTAAATACAGTTAGGATGCATTTTCTGACACTTTTTATTTTCTCACACTAATGTGAACTTTTTAATGAAATTCAGTGCTTCTAACATAATAGATCTATTCTTTCTATAACAGATGTCCAAAAACTTTTTAAAATATAAAAGAATTTTTTATAATTACAAACACACTATTTTACCTGGACATAAAGAGATAAATATTTACTAGACTTTAAGTGGCTACAGTGAATCAATCACTTTAAGAGTTACAGCAAATTGCAAAGTTTTGTCCTTCACTAGACAAAGAATTGTTAATTTTATATTGTCACTAAATATGTTGATATTATGGAGTGATGCAACATTGTAGTGAAAATTTCTCATAGTCATTTTTCAACTATCTAGATATCATCTTATTACTTTATGTTTACGTATAGTGTTCATGCAACAAGTTAGCTTTATTTACATAGTTTAATAATAAAATACTTTTGTCCTACAGTAAATCTGACAGATATTTTTGAGTATTACGTGTAAAGACCTTAAAAGAGTAAGTAGGTCAGTACACATTTACTACAAATGAGAATGTGATCGCTGGCCAGTTACTTCTTGGTTATTTGTTTCTTGTATTTTTATCTATTTCAGGTAATACAATGTTGGGGAGGCAGTAGTAATTCTTGTGTTATGTTTTTGTTTCCGCAACCATACCTGTTTCCTACAAATAGTACAACCTTTTGCAGTAGGAAGGATAATGGCACCTAAAGATACATAGGTCTTAATACACAAACCTAGTAGAAGGTACTTTGTAGATGAGGATCGCATTGTAGAATATTATTTGGGTGGGCTCTATATGTAACCACAAGTATCTTTAAAATAGGGAAACAGTAACAATTTGAACATAGAGAAAAGAAGGCCAAAATGACAGAAACAGAACATGAACAAAAGCCATGATGCTGTGTTGCTGGTTTTCAGGATGAAGGAAGAACCACAAGCCAGGGATACCAATGAGCACTATATGCTGGAGAAGGCAGGGGAAAAGATTCTTCCCTAATGACTCTGGACAGAGAGCAGTGCCTGTTATTACCTTGTTATTATTCCAATAAAAAACAATTTTGACTTTTGGGTTTTAGAATTGCAGAGAATAGTTTGTATCATTTAAAGCCATCAAACTTTTGGTAATTTTTTATTATAGTAGCAATATGAAACGATGAACATGGGTTGTCAGAAATAATGATAGAAAGTAATAAATTACATTGTCTTCCTAAATAATACACACTACCTTGCCTTAGCTTGGCTAGTCATAATAGCTGCTATTCCCAGCTGAATAACTCCACTCTCCTGTCCTGCAGATCCAAGAAGCTTAACAGTCTCCATTCATCCCACCTGTAGCCTCTGTAGTTCAGACTGGTGGAGTTTTTGCTCCTGTAAACCATAAGCTCTTCATCAAGTGAGTTCAGCTACATCCTTGGTTTTGTCTTTAACACATTTAGTCACTTTTTGCAATAGGGATGGGCTTCTGATTTTCCAAATCTTGTTTCTACTTAACAATTCCTTTTTTAATTCATCTATCTCCTTGCAAAATGTACCACAAGCAGTCAGAAAGAATTAAGACACTCATTTAACACTAGAAATTAGAATTGCTTACAAATATTCATAGTTAAATGTGTAATTTCATCATTTACAAGTTCTACCACTCACAAAACACTAGAATAAAATTCAGTCAAGATTTTCACACATTTTAATAATGATGGTCTTTCCTCCAGTTTCTAATAGAAGTTCCTCATTACCATCTTAGATTCATCTACTGGCCTTTCATGTCATATTTCTCCCTCCTGCCCATAACTGTTTTACATATTCTTTCCAAAGAGATGTTTTTTTTCCAATCTCTCCCCTTTTCTGAGTGATTATCAAATTGTTTTTAGCTTCTTATGTCTACAAAGCACCCCTCACAACAATCTAAGCTTTCTCTTACATACATCTCAAAATTCCTCTAGTCTCTACCCAATACTCAGTTCCAATTTTTTTTTTATTTGTTACAGCACTCCCCACCTGTGAGTACCAAAATCTGCCTCAGACAATTCAAGTTACCATAAAAAAATTCAATATGCTGGGTGACTGAAACAGAAGTTTCTTCTCACTGTTTCAGAGATTGAAAAGTTAATATAAAGGTTCTGACAGGGTTCAGTTTCTGCTGAGGGTCCTATTTCTGGCTTGCAGATGGTCTTTCTCCTGTGTCCACTGATGGAAAAGAGAGTGCTCTCATGTCTCCTCCTCTTATTATAAGAGCACCAGCTTTATTGTTTTTCTTTTCCTCATGATTATATCATCATTTAACCTTAACTACACTCTTATAGAGCCAATGCCCAATAGTCACATGAAGATCAGGGCTTCAATATATGCATTTTGGAAGAAACACTTTAATTCATATTATACCACAAAATACTTCTCAGAGATATTGAAGAAAGGCTGACCGTAGGATTTATATTAGATTTATTTATGCACAGTTGAATATTAGAACTATTTATACACAGTTGAGGGTTTATTTTTCAGTGTGATCTAGATAATTTTATGTGTAGCTATGGGTCAAATACTGAATAAAGTGCCAATCCAGTCATTGCTCCATGAGCAGATTTCTATGTAATAAGGATTGCTGCATGAATTTAAGAGATAATATTTGCATGTATTTTAATTTAAGATAATTCACTTTAATTAAAATGTTAAAAAATATGATTTGGAAATTTTATTACCTGTTACACATAGGTTATTTTCTCATTAATTCAGAATTGTCAGAGAATTTTTTATGCAAAACCAAGTAACGTGTGCTTAATCTAGTCTCAGATTATACTTTCAGTCTTACAAGTGCCAATTTTTCAATAGTACCATTTCCAGTGTTTTAGATGATGCCTATCTATTGCTGTTTATTCATTCCTTCAAAAACATTTAATTGATATCCTAGAGAGTTGAATAAGTAGCCCCTGCTATTAAAAAGTACAGAACTCAAAGTTGTACAGAAAAGCGAGAACAAAGGAATCTGATTGACTACCAAGTAATACCTGTTATGAAAGGTATAAATGAATAATTTAATATGTGAATATTTTTTGTTTCTTAGGAACTTCCCTATACATTGCCATGAATGATTCAGAAGGATGGCATTTTGGTGCCTACTGGTACTGAAGGAAGTGGTAAGGAGTACTAGAAAAGGAGAAAATAACAACAAATGATAACTTCAGTCTATTAGATAGCATAGTCTACATGATTTTTCTACACTCCTCAGAGTGACTTTTTGCTAGCCTCAATTTTCCATCTGGTCAGATTTCTGGGATTGATTAATTTCCACTTGGCTGAATTAATTTTCTAAAGTAACTTGTCCTTAATATTGAAAAATCCTGTACTGCTACTCACCTTGATAGAAAGGACAGATATAGCTAAAAACTTAACTGACTATGAAGAAACATTATTTATCTCAAAAAGGAATTGAAATTTCAGTATTTTAAAGTCAAATTTGGGCAAAATTTATTTGTCAAGACATAAACTATAAGGAAATTTAGAGCCAGTTTTTAGACTGTGACCATTTTACAGATGTGGAGAGTAAGAACCATTGAAAAGGTGACAGACCTGATCTTCCCTTTCCTATGACTGCTAGCAAGTAATAAACAAATATAGTAGCATTTGCAAACTCCCACATTATTGATAAAGAGATATTCAATTCTGAACAAGCTCCAGGGTCTAACTATAGTTTGAACCTGAAAAAAATATTGATTTGTGAGTACCCATTACTTTGTTTATTTCCACGAAATAAAATGATTTCTGTTGTTTTTGCTCAGGATATCTTCTTCCTTCACATCCTAGAGAAAATTCTGTCCTCCCCCCACTTTATGGACACTTGTAATATATAATTGTGACAATATTTAGAGCAAGTTCACATGTGTTAAATAGATACTGGAGAAAATATTTTTTTCAGAGATTAAAATATTATATTTGAAATGATGAAACATCAAAGTTATGTATGTCACTATAGACATAAACATAAATCTTAGATAAGTATCAAATCCAAAATTCTTAAATTCATCAAAATATGAAACATCTTCATAACTTTGTTAAGAAAACTTATAAGTGTACATAAGTACAGTCAGCATTTAGGAAAGGAAGAGAAATAAAAAGATGCTTAACTTAAAGGCAGATGTAAAATAGTCTGTTAAAAGATTACATGATGTTATAGAAAACTCCAAGGACTCCACCAAAAACTAGGAACAAATAAATAAATTTGTTTAACTTGCAAGATGTAAAATCATCATACAAAACTATCATGCATTTCAACATGTTAAAATCAATCTGACAGAGAAACTAAAAAAGCAATCTCATTTACAATAGTGTCAAGAATAATAAAATACTTAGGAATAATTTAGAAAAGCTGAAAGAAGTATACAGTGAAAACTACAAGACGTTGGTGTAGGAAACTGAAGATGTAAATCATTGAAAAGATATCCTGTGTTCATGAATTGGAAGGATTGATATTGTTAAAATGTTCATATAATGTAAAGTTATCAACAAGTTCAATGTAATCCCATCAAAATGCATTTCTCATAGGAAAAAAATGAGCAAACCCTGAAATCATACAGGACCACAAAAGACCCCAAATAATCAATGTAATATTGAAAAAACAAAGCTAAACTAGAGGCACAACACCTCCTGAATTCAAGCTATATTACAAACTATAGTATGTTAAAGATTTCAGAACAGGCTGGTAGTGATTTAAAAACAGAGATCAATGAGACTGAATAGAAAGAAAATATCCAATGCATACATGATCTGCTAATTTTTCACAATGGCATGAAAAATACAACACAGAAAAGGATAATATATTCAATAAATGGAGAAGAGGTGATTGGACTAAATACTTGCAAACCACATACATGATAAAGGTTTAACATAAATAACACATAAATATTTCCATGTGTTAAAAATATATTAAAAAGTCATAAAACTTAATAGTTAAAAAGCAAGCATCCGGGCCTCTCCGGTGGCGCAGCGGTTGAGCGCTGCGCTGTGGAGCTGTTGGCAGCAGCGACGCGAGTTCGACGCCTGGCCAGGGAGAATCCCACATGGTGGGGCAGACCTCTCCTGCCTTGCCCGCTGCTCCCCTCAACAGTGTACTTCTGATCTGCCTGTTCTGCTCCCCACTCTGTCTCTGGTGAACCCTCTCGCCGCCCCACGCCTCTGGCCTGTACCCCAGCTTTCATGTTAAAAAAAAAAAAAGCAAGCATCCAATTAAAAAGTGGAAAACAGATTAATAGGCATCTTTATGAAAAAGACTTACAAATGGCCAGTAGGTATATAAGAGTAAAACATCATTAATTATGAGGAAAATGAAAATAAAAAAAACACAGGGAAGAATCACTTTAGACCTGTTAAGTTGTTTATTATCAAAAAACAAGAGACTAAAAGAACTGACAAGGGGCCTCTCTGATTGCGTAAGGGGTTAAGTCTCAGCACTATGAAGCTATCAGCAGATACTAGAGTTCCATCCCCTGCCAGGGAGCTAAACCACATGGCACAGCAGACCTCTCCTGCCTTGCCCACTGCTTCCCTCAGCAGTGTATTCTGGTCAGTCTGCCTGTTTTTGCTCCCACACTCTGTCTCTTTTGAATCCTCTCACACACACCCCCCACACCTCTGGCCTATACCCCAGCTCTTGTATGCACAAATAAATAAATCTTTAAAAAAAAAAAAAGTACTGACAAGGATTTGGAGAAAAAGAACTCTTTTACTCTCTTGGAATATAAATTGCTACAACCATTATGGAAAACAGTATAGCGTTTCCTCAAAAAAATAACTATAGAACTGCCATATACATGATACATCATTGCTTCTCTCGGTATATATCTGATGGCAACAAAATCATTACCTAAAGTATATATCTACACTCCTATGTTCATTGTAGCATTACTCATAAGATATAGAAACAACTTAAGTATCTGTCAAAAGATTAATCTATAAAAAAATGTGAAATATAGAGACATATAGATATGTAGATATCTATATCCATTATCTAAAGCCATAAAAAAGAAGAAAATCTCCCATTTGTGACAATGTGGATAAACCTGGAGGACATTTTTTCTGAGTCAAATAATTCAGACAGAAAAAGATAAAGACTATATAATCTCACTTGTTCTGTGAAATCTAATAAAATTGAAACAAAAAAGATGAATTTGTAGAAATAGATTGTAAAATAATGGTTGCCAGGGGTAGGCAAGTCAGGGAAATGGAGGGTCAAAAATACAAATTTTTATTTATAAGATGAGGAAGTTGTGAGGATATTGTATAGGATGGTGACTTTGGCTAATAACACTCTATTATGTGCTTGAAATTTGCTACAAGAATAGATAGTGAACATTTTCACTATCAAAAATTAGGTAGCTATATGAGGTGATAAGTGTTAATTAAATTGATTGCAATAACCATTCGTAATGAATACATATATCAGATCATCATGTTGTACAATTTAAATACAAGAATTTGATTTGTCAGTTATACCTTAATAAATCTGGGAGGGAAAAATGACATAAATACAACCATACTACTAAAGATTTACATTTGACTATATATATCATATATCTATAAATATACACACATACACACACATCTTTCTATTTATGTTTATTGAATACATATATAAATGTACAAATAAAACTTGTAATACTAATTATTGACAGCCATTTTGCCTAAGACACTGACTAAAAACATTTGCTACATATGTAGTGGCATAGTACTAGTCACTTAAATATATTTAAAAGCATAATAATTATAAAAAAGTAAGACAAAATAGTAATGATACATTTGAAGTTGTTGGATATATTTATTACTGTAATTATGGTAATGGTATCACAGGTGTATGCATATGTTTGAACTCATCAAATTGCAAACATTAAATGTTAAATACAGTGAAGATGTTCAGTTTTTATGTATCAGCAAAGTCTCACTAAAGTTGTACAAAAGTACTACATTAGATAAAGGGAGCTTCTTTATTTAGTTTCCTCTTAATGAAAAGTTAAATCCAATAACATGGATACAGACAGTTTATTTGGAAGATAATTCCAAGAAACAGGAGTAAGGTAACGTGGAAAATGATGCAGGGAAGGAGAAGAAGCCAATGTTGAGGTTTGAGATGAAGGTTAATGCCATAGACAATGACTCAATACTGCTTCGACCTCTGAGAAGCAAACAAAATGTCTATCAAATCTTTCTTTCAAAGTGACAGGAAGGTGGAAGATCCTCGTTCCAGCATTGTTTACTTAAGCTCCATATAGATGATTGACCAGGAGGATTAACTTAACACTTTAGGCAGTACTTCAGAACAGATCTAGCAATCTCCTTTTGGCCTCCCAGAAAGTTGTGAAGGAGAGTGCATGAAGTCTTTCTTTGCAGTGTTGAGACTGTATGTTGCTTGTGTGTATCTGCACAGAACTGTCTGCTAAGTCTGCTTACACCGAAATCAGAGATGAGCTCCAAAAGATGAAGCAATATATCAGTTATGTGGATAAAGTACCTGTAGTAAAGTGTGGGATTCGTATGTGTGTGTGTGTGTTTAGAGTAACATTTGTTTACTGAAATAAAAGTCTCAATAATAGTTAAAGAGCTTGTTAATTAATCAAAATAAGGATTTGAACCTAGGAAGCAGTTCAAAAGACTTACTCTGTGAGAACTGTACCAACAATCACAAGTTTGAGTTGTATTTATATAGATCAGAGAAGTGAGTCATTGACAATAAATATGTAATTGTTCTTGTCACGGAGCTTCTGGTTTTCTTCCCTAAGTCTAGCTCTTTTGACTTCCTAAATTATCTTGACCTAAAGAATTTCTGATGTTATCTATGTGCAGAGGAGAGCAAATTTAATCACCTTCCTGATTCCATGGAATGGACCCTGGAGGTGCAAAGGTTGGGTACCAACTGTTTAAATCTTTAGCTGGTTCGCTAGACATCAGAGGGGGTGTAAAAGGTTGGTTAACCCACAAGGACTGGATTTTTGCATGGTGCCTCACAGAACAAGACAGACCTTGTTCTGACTTTTAACCTATACTGATGGCTTTGCTCTCTTCCCTGCTATACCAGGGAGGGTGTTCCCACTGCATTCACAATATATTCACACATTTTAGAAATATGGCCTGGAAGGGCCCCAGAAAGGTCAAAAATGCATGATAGAAGAAGGACTAAAACTGGGGAAGTAAAAAAGAATCATGTATTTCAGAATTGTATGTAAAATTTTACATATTTGATAAATAACTGAAATTTAAAATGAAGCATCATAAAGAAAACAAAAATTGTGACAGAGGTTCTAATAAAAATACTTTTCATTATTTTAGCTTGTTATTATTGACCTTATTTGATGTTATTATCTTCAGACTTGCTGCATTTGTCCTTTTAAACTTGACTCTTTACATTTGAAAATCTGATTGAATTACTTAATTGTTTCCCTCTGTATTCCAGTAATTGCTATCTTTATTCATTCCTTTGGGGCTAGTAAGGGCATAGCTCTAAAGTACTTAGTCTATTATGCTTTGTGGTTTTACTACATCTTGTTACTTCCTTGTCAGATGGAAGTTTTTCAACACTCCTGGAATAGAGTTTGTGCACTGTTTGCTGCTAGCAGGCTGATATAATAATTACATGTTATTCCAAAAAAAAAAAAAAGAAAAGAAAGAGCTTCATCTTATCAAAGGAAATTAACCCAAAGTTCAAATATCTTACTGTGTCCACTATAATACAGAATTTTTGTACTTAATTTTGATTGTCTCTTCCTGATTTATTAATATCTTATATTGTTATATGATAATCTATCAAATAAATTATCCACAAATACCAATATACTCTCTAAAAGGGGGCTAGAAAAGATTAAAAAAAAAGAAATGCTACTCAAAAAATATAATTTAATATTTGAAAGCTAACTCTTTACATTTGAAACTCTGACTGAATTCCTTAATTGCTTCTATCTGTATTCCAGAATCCAACAATCAAGACTAGTAGGTAATTAGCCCTAATTTCTGCAATCATTCCTAAGGTGAAAACTGATAGATAACTCTAAATATTTTTCTAATCATTCTACTTTCCTTTGGTCCTCAGCCAGCTCTGTCATTTGATTTTTCACCTGATGAATACTCTGTACTTTATTTCTTGAGATAGTTGATATCTTAGCAATCTTGTCTACTTGAGTGTTATGTGGTTTATTAATTTACTTGATAGGACTTCTTGAAATGACATATGTAATTAGATGTAAATATACTTGGAAGGACTGGCAAAAGTAAACAGAGGTCTCACTTAGAAAACGATTAAATGGTCCTGAGGAGAGAAAGAGAAATTGGGTTTGGATGGAAGGTAACAGTAAAGGTAGGGAAAAGTGAACACTATTGAAAGATATTTTGGAATAGGGGTAAAATCTATATTCTTAATGGATTAGTTATAGGAAGAAGACAAAGAAAAAGTCAAAGGTAACTTTTAGATACTAAGCTGGTATGTCTTGGTTAATGAGATGAATAAAACTAACAAAATAATACCTGAATGATACTATCAATTAGTCACCTTGAGACATAATAGTATGACATGAATATTAAGGATACTATGTAAATGCATAGCTACATCAATCTAGGGTTAAAGTTCAAGACCAAAGATGAAAATTCAGGAATCATCATTATATATATTTTATTTATACCACATGACTAACATGGATAGATAAAGAAGAAAATTCAATGGTAAAGGAATATTGGTACTGGAGAAATCCCTGGGAGCCCTATACTTAGACATTATATAGGGAATAAATCATTCAAAGTCTGACAAAGATCAGTCAGAAGTGGGGGGAAAAAAATTACCTTGCACATACAAAACCCCCAAAGAGAAACATGTTGGTTACCAGAAAGAAAGGGGGAGGGAATGGGACAAAAGGGTAAAGGGGGGTTAACTGACATAAGGAACGTTACTAAAATCTTGATGGTGGGGGTGTAAGTGGACTGAGTCAAAGTCCGGTGAACTGGCGCCCCCAACAGGGGTTTACTGTTAAAGGTGAACTGCAGCCAGGTAATCTAAAGCCAGGTAGGCTTTGCGAGAATTCTATGATCGCGAGACTTACCTGGGGCAGGAAGGCGTGGCTAGGTAATTTAAAAATGAGTGTGGACAAAGAGACGCCATTATTCATTATGTAGAACTAGAAGGAGATGCCACGATGTGAAAATGAAGACTTAGGCCAGAGACTTTAAGGCTCTGCAAGTAGCCAAAGAGAGAAGGCAGATGCCCGAGGCGGGCGCCTTTTTAAAATGCGTGAGTGCAGCCTGTTGCGCCGTCTGGCCGCTGTAGCTGCTGTTTACAGTCTTGTTAGCCTAATGATGTGCTGGCACATCAAGGTGGTTTTAAAAGCATTTTTAGTTGTGTCTGTGTCGTCCTCGCAAGTTGGAATTTGACCTACAGTCTGATCGGTACATATCGGAAGGGAAACGTCCTTGTGAAGTTGGGGCCCACACCAGCAGTGGCAGAAAACCTTCATCAACATAAAAAAGAAGTTGTGGAGTTGAAAATGTGGCCTATTGTTTGGAAGAGGAGGTAACACCCACAATCTTTGTTACTTTACTGGGACTTAAAAGACTGAGTAGTATTATTACCTTTTTGGGACTTAAAAAGGACTGGACATTGTTTTAAGCAAGGTAAATGGCCATATGTTAACTTTAGTAACTTTTGTTCTACCTCTGTCAATTGTAGTAATCTTTTTGCCTTTCCCTGTTTGTTAAATAAATCCTAATGTTGTTTTCCCTTAAACCTGAGTAGTTTTATAAATGTGCGCGCAGGTGCAGAACCAAGATAGTAACCAGTAACAACTGAGGCACTGCCTTTTGTCTAAGTTTAAAAAGGCCTCATTTTCCTGGTATCAGGGGCAGTATAGCATATACACATATAAGATGCAAATCTGTACTCTTGAAACATATATAGTATTATAAGGTCAGTAAAATATACAGAAGCAGAGAAGAGAAATGAACCATATGGAAAGATTCTGAGGATAAATCTGAGGTTAAAATTTTGATGAATGGTTTTGGTAAAAGTTGACTGAGAAGCAGCTTGCTGAAAGCCATTCAGTTTAGTGGGATGACACTGTGATGGATTGCTGTGGGTTATAAAGAGAATTTGGGTGAAGGCACCTAAGGTGGAATTTTTTTTTTTTTAATTGAAGTACCATTGGTTTACATTCCTGTTAGTGTTTTGAAAGTAGAGGATTTCTCCTCTCAGGTGTCGTCACTGTAGCTCACCCACCACCAAATCACCAATAGTTTTTGTAAATGTGGATTTATTAAGAAGCTAGTGAAGCTTCTTTTAAAGTTCCTCTCATGGATGGCTCCTGCCTATACTAGTTATCATTAAGAACTTCCACAAAAGAGAAGAAATCCATTTATTTTAGCTTTTATGTAACATAATACTAATCAAATTGGTACCACTACAGTCATAGGTAAGTTACCAGGTTTGTTTACTTCTTTCATACTTTACCCGGTAAAGCTTTGAACATGAATTTTCATGTAGATTGACATTTGTTTAATTACATCTACTCAAGTAATGTAGCATTATTCTCATTTTTAGCACTGTAAGTTGCACTACCACTGTGTATTTTATGCATTTTTTTCAATAATAATAACAGTTGGCCCTGAAAGCCTGCTTAATGACCTACAACTCCTTCAGAGAAAAATTGCAAATGTTAAATTCAAAACTGCTAAGCTGTTTTTCAAGTCACATTTGACATTTTAAAATGCTATTGTGTTTTATCAATGAACCTATTTAAATAAATTAACCTCCAATCCTAGGCAAAATGTATCTGATATGTAAAATATATTCAATTATAGTGCATGAAACAAATTTAACGCAAATAATTCAGCTCATACATCTTAAAATAAGTTTAACAATGCCAATATAGTGTGTTATGTCTACCCAGAAAAATCTCAAACTATACTAGCTGCATCAATGGCTTCAAATTCTCTAACACTAGTGATATATAAGATTTAATAAAATCTATTGAGGTTTTGAACACATCCCTAGAGTTTTTGAATAAATTAATATATAGGAAAAGTAAGAGAATGGAAAGGTAAAGTAACAAACAGAAAAGCCTGTAGCTACTTGTAATATCTAATTGCTCAAATCAATTCTAAGAATTATTTAAACTTCTCTTTAAAAATGTAAAACAATCTCAAAACAAAAAGCTTAAAAGAACTGAAACAAAACCAAGCACATTTTCTATTTTGGCATTGTGCATTATGTTCACATGACATCACCTGCACGTATCTATATCATGTCAGAGGAACATGCACAGTCTTACCAATGATTAGAATAATAAGAATGTTTCTAGTCCATGATTTCTTGTCTGACTTTATGATTCAGGCCAGATCCAATATCTTTAATGTAATATTGTAAAAATAATAGGATATTTTAATATAAGTCTAACCATATCTGTGATATTCCTTTTCAGAGAAGTTATATAGATACCTGGTTTTTTCTTTCCTTTTACTTCGTTTTTGATATATCTATGCCTCTAATAAGCAGCCCATTCATTAACACTTATTTCATACTTCTGTTGAATAAGACTTACTACTGAAAAACAATAGCTTTGCATATCTTAGAATGCATCGAAAGGTATTTACAGCCAGGATATACCCTTGCACTAAGGGCTATGCTCCGTATACTTAGAACTCTGCCAACATCAATGAAATCTCTCGTTTTCGCTTCTATGTAAAGAAATAGTTAAATTTTCTTCTCAGCTTTTGTATTTCACCTTCTGCTTTGACGAGTTTGGCAGCAGCTGCAGTAACTTTCATCTTTCTGCAGAACTGATGGGAATCTAAATTTGAGGTTCTTTTCTTTTTACCACTTGGTGAACAATCTAGGTCATGAGAACACCAGATGCAAAAACACCAAGTTTAATACATCACTTTGAACCACAACCCAATATTGTTGAAATTATTCTTTCTTTGGAACATCAGTTAAAATAAACTCCATTTGTTTTAATAAGCCCTCTGAATACTTTCTGCATATCTCATAACTGGTAAATGCTTGGGATACTTTTTTTTAATGCACTTCTTCCAGAAAACAAGCAGTGCTATCTTACATTGCCATAGGCATCTGGGTGAAGTTTAACAATAAATTTCATAAATTCAGTTATACGTAGCCAGAATGAAGGAAGTAAATTCTTAGATAGGCCAGAGGAACTTCAAGGCATTTAACTATTTATACCAACATGGTTCTACCATTTCCCTTTAATGTCAGATATATCTCTAAAATATTAACTCCTCTTTATCTTCCAATTTTTGAGAATCTGAGTGCTCATATTAATCAATTTATCAACTTCCTCTGGTAACTCAGGCTTGCTGGCATATTATCATTCATTCTCTAAAAATTAACTTACTCAAGAACTGAAACACATTTTAACACCAATCAATAACCTATTTGTTGGACACTTACATATATTCTTGTGTGGAGAAAGTGGTTTCAACTGAGATGATAAATTTACTGTATCTGCTGCAGATTTGGGCATGAGCAGTTTCTTTGAGTTTGCTTCAGATTCAAACAAAAACAAAAGCATTTAGATGAAAATTTTCACTCCTTCAAAATATGTTTGTGACACATAGGTCTCTAAATGTGTACAAAGCCACTATATCAAGGACATAGCTGGTTTCCGACTTCCCAGAACTCTTGTAATCCTGAAATCTGATTATGTTAATTACCTCCTTCACTTACTAATTTCTCATTTCCACCTCCAAATCATCCTTTCTTAGCCACTTTTGAAGAAAAGATATAATTGTATTTCTAAAGGACATCTTTTTAAAAATCATAAGTTTTAAAGTCCCTAAACCCTACTAAAATTGTTGTATAGTACAACCAAAAAAACTCTTCTGCATGGAGGTGACTAGTAACTGAATAGATACTGTCATGCCACAGGCACAGTCTAGGGTGACAGGACCTGGGACAGGGCCTTGCCTAACTAACCTTTAGCTGCCTGTCACAAGCAGGCAGGATGGCAGGAATCTGAGTCCTGCCACTAGTCCTGGGTTTAGTAAACTACTGTCCTCTTGCTGACTGTTAGTCACTGATCTGTCACCTCCAGCTCAGCACAATAGCTACTCTATCTTCTTCTCTATCCTCACATTTTATAATACTCACATAGAGGGTATTTTTTATTTGAAAACTTCCCTAGCATTTAACACACTAAGTTCAGAGATGTAGAGTATCGAAATCCTGTGTTTTAGTTTCCTGTCCTGATACAAATTTTGACTATCTGGGTGAAGTTAGACAATTCTTTCTATAGAAGTTATACTCGTTACTGAAATTACTAATTTAGCAAAATGTGCTTCTAATTCAACATCATTAGATGTGTGTGTGTCTGTGTAAATTAATCATGACAAGATTTATAGTAATGGAAATATTACTATTTGAATATTTGACATCTTCCTACCCCTACCTCTAAGTCTGAATCATTTTATTAATCCAATTAAGGTAACTTCTGGCTCGTCTTCCAAAGCAAATTAATGAATATGTTGATTATTCCCAGAGTTTGGATATATCTCATGTATATGTACTAACTTCCTGCTGTGCTTCTGCTAGCTTTGGAACAGTATCAGCATGACACTGACTGAAAACTTTAAAACAATCTGCTCACTTCCTCCTAGCATGGATATATTCATAGCCCTCCCAGTTCTCTTATATATTCTTATCACTTGAAGCTTCAAACTAGACCTGAAACTAACCCCCTCAGGCTCTGCTTTAAATCTAATCAAATGCTGCATTTTCCCATATCTTATTGAAATTGGTTGTCCCTGAAGCTGTGGGGCAGAAAGTCCTTTTTGTCTTTGCTCCCTGAGTGTGTCTTCAGTGTCTCAAAAATAAAAGAGAATTTAAAGAGAGCCATTTCTATTTTGCACTGAGTGTCCATCAGTCCAAAGTACCCAACATGAGATAACACACTATAATATAACTTCCGGTTTCTTCTTATTTGTAACTATTCATTTTGTAGTTTCCATTAAATGTCTTATTTCCACTAGTCGATCACCTTTAGGAATGTATAATATTTCTGCTTTTATCTTAAGGTGTTGAAAGCTGCATGAGAACCTGGTTACCTGATGATCTGAAAAATTAAAGTATCTTTTGAGCCCATCACAAAGTTCAGTTTATGAGGTAAAATGAATTCTAAAGCATGCCAAGTTCCTTCAGACAGGACACAAGACTTTTCACTTTGGATAGGATATTGAAGGAAGTGATAACAACCACAAAAGCATGTAAAAAAATAGATTAAACATATAAATGCATTATTCAAGGCTAATTATAATAAATATGTCAATTCTAAGTAATGAGGAACCCCACATACAGGAGAATTTGCACTCAATTATAAGCTTTGCCGAATAGCTCTTCATCAGTTAATTTCAAGGAAGATTGGGGGCAGGGAGGAATATAAATAAATTTTTATTTGTATCAAAATAGAAGTGTATAAAATTCCCCTATCTTCAGGACCCAGACAAAGAGACATTGTTTCTGGAGGAAGGAGTAGAAACAACAACTATGTGAAGCTTTTGAAAAAACAAAAAGCACTCTGTCAGGTTTCCAACCCTTAAAAATGACTAGATTTTTCTACCACCACTGTGGAGGGGCAGGGAAATCCTTCAATACAATGAGAAGCTATACCAACTGTAAACATTTATGCACCTAATGACAGATGATAAAATATATGGAGCAAAACTGAAAGAGTTGCAGGGAGAAATAGACCATTCTAAAATGATAGTTGTAGACTTTAATATATAGCTTTCATTAATGGATAGAACAGCCAGGATGGAGATAAGCAAATAGAGCACTTACACAACATTAAACCAATATGTCTAACAGTCATATATAGACCAGTCTACCAAAAACAACAGCATAAACATTAATCTCAAGTAAATATGGAACATTTTCTAGGATAGATCATACATTACCATTAATTATATCTCAAAAATTCATATAAAGAATTTTCTCTGACCTCAGTAGGATTAAGTTAGAAATCATTAAGTAAATTAAAATAATTCACAATCAGTCGAGTCAAACAACATACTCTTAAACAACCAATGGATCAAAGAAGAAATCACTTGGAAAATTATAAATTACTCATTGTGAATGAAAAAAAACACTGTATGCCAACATTTATGTAATGCAGCAAAAGTGGTAATAATGGGAGAAATTTATAGCTGTAAGTGCTTATATTAAAAAAAGATCTTGGGGCCTCCCTGGTGGTGCAGGGGTTAAGTCTCAGCACTATCAAGCTATTGCCAGCCACAGCAGTTTGAGTTCTATCCCTGGCCAGGAAGCTTCCCACCTCTCCTGTCTCACCCGTGCTGTCCCCTCAGCAGTGCATTTCAGTAGATCCACCTGTTCTGCTCCCCAGTCCATCTCTGGTGAATCCTCACACCCCCTGAACCTTTGGCCTACACCCCAGTTATTCAATGAATAAATAAAGTAATTCTTTAAAAAATAAATAAATAAAAATTAAGATCTCAAATCAACAACTTGACCTTTCCACCTGAGACTTGAAAAAGACGAAACTAAAACTAAAGCTTGCAGTAGGAAGTAAAATAAAGATTATAGCAGAGATTTTGAAATAGAGAGTAGAAAAACAATAGAGAAAATGAATTAAACCAAAAGGTGGTTCTTTGAAAAGATCAAGAAAATTTACACCCCTTTAGCTCCAAGGGAAAATGGACGATGGGTTCCTTGGTACTGGGAGTGGGAAGGTAACAAAACCCTGAAGGGTGTGATCCTATACCTCTAAGTCATATACAAGGTCGGGAACAAAAGTGCCTCAATAAATTATTTTAATTAAAATGAAACAAAGTCTTTTGTATTAAAAAAGAAATATGTATCAAATGAATAATATCCACATTTTGAGAATAGAGGCGTTTTATTCCAAGCTGGTCTTAATGCATCCAGGTCATAGAAGACTTCAGAATGTTTACTTCCTATTCTCAACAGTTAAATTTTCAGTCTCTACGTAGTTTGACTCACAAAGTATCTAGGAAATTACTGTTTCTTTCATTCCACTGATTCCTTCCCTTTCTAGAATTATAGGACTTGTCATTTGGAGAGCCTTCCTGAGAAAGGACAGTGTCTTAAAAGAGTAGCTTCTAAAACACACTATTTTATTAGAAATAAAGATGCACCAATTTTACTTTTGGACAAATTTAACATCAGATGCTGTATCTTAATTACCAATTATCTCCAAATATCCTTTTGTTCTCATCTTTTGATATATTTCTCTGAAATACATGCAGATTTATAGCTGATTAATTACTACCTCATGTATCATTCTATATGCTGTCTTTGCTTACCTGAATTATTTTATCATAAAATAGAATTAGTTGAAAAAGTCACTTTGCCTGAAGAAATACAATTTTAGGGCAGTGGGAGTTCAAGATTGACACTACTAAAAGAGCAGCAAGCAAAACATTAAAGAATACTTCTTGTCAAATGTTCCTTGAAAATAAACTCTATAGGATACAGGGGAATGTAGTTAAACAAAGAGATGCTATGGGTAATTTAGCAGATCCTTTGAAGGAATGAAAAGTAGGCACCATACTTGCTTTGTCAATTGTGTGGAAGAACATTTAACTTGAACCCCTGCTGAAAATAAAACTATTTAATTACATTTGAGGAAAAAAAAGAAAAAGTTCTCTCTTTGAAGTTTTAGATTTACTATTTTGTTTAGAGGACTAAAATTGAGGAAAGTAGTAGGCTAAAATAAGCAAAACATTTCTAACATATAATAAACCAGTTGAAAAATATATAGTTAAAGAATCTGTAGGGTCTCCTTAGTGGCCTAGGGGTTAAGTCTCAGCATTATCACCACCATGGTCTGAGTTCTATCTCCAGCCAGGGAGCTAACCCACATGGCACAGCAGATCTCTCCTGTTTTGCCCACAGCTCTCCTTAGCAGTGTATTTCAGCATATCTGACTGTTCTGCTCCCCGTTCTGTCTGTGGTAAATCCTCTCACTCAGCACCTCTGGGCTACTCCCCAGTTCTATGCAAAAACAATTTTAAAAAAAAAAACAATTTTTTTTTTAAAAGAACAAAAACTGGGAATTTTAGTTCATCAAATCAAATGGCAGTCTCTTGATTCACCTAGGAGTATCTGAGTTCTTCTGCATCTATCATTTAAAACATACAGACAGAAAGTTATGGCGCGGCAGACCTCTCCTGCCTTGCCCGCTGCTCCCCTCAGCAGTGTGTTTCTGATCTGCCTGTTCTGCTCCCCGCTCTGTCTCTGGTGAAACCTCTCGCCGCCCCATGCCTCTGGCCAGTACCCCAACTTGTATGTATAAATAAAAAATAAATCTAAAAAAAAAAAAGAAAAAGTACTTATACATTGATATAAGGTAAGCAATAGAATAAAATTAATAACCAGTACCCAAAGAAATTTATAAAATAAAAATAACAATATAAAAAAATCTCAGAACATTTAATAGATAATATTATCTTCAAAACAAATAAGATTAAAAGATAATATTTAATAATAGTCCTGTGTTTTATTGGTTGAGTGTCCTATTAACTATTTGATAAGATAGGCAAAAGAAATGAATTCTCTTTTGATGTTGTTAATTTTAAACATTTCTTTCTATACTCTTGAGGTTATTTTGACTGCTCCCAAATATAAAGTTTTAATTAGGGTATTTAAATACATTTTGGGCAGTGAAAGTAAGTAATCAAGTATACTTAAATTTTTTAATAAAATAGCATTTGATTGAACTTGAATTAAAAGAAACATTCAAAAAATAAAATTTCAAAACAGACATTAATATAGATTCATCTTAATCTAGCATTTCAGATCACATAGTATCTCAGTGAAGTCTCCATATTTTATATATGCAAAGATTAATAGGTAAAAATAAAGAGAAAATAAACGTATTCCTTGGGATATTTAATGAACATGAAAGATACTTTTTAATAGCAATAGGCATCTATTAGGTTTATTAAAACCTCCTCAAAGACATTCTACTCTTCATTAATTTACTTATGTTCCCCAAAGGCCCCTTGCATCCTAGTAATAAAATGTTTTTCAAGAGCTTCACCTACTTAGGAGCTTAACATACTTAGGAGAAGTCCATAATGGCCTTTAAATCAAGACCAACATATAACTAGCTAGCCTATATCTATATACATTTTATAAGTTCTCTTGTCTGTTGAATTAAATTCTATTTAATCATATAGAAAAAGTTTAGTAATTGCATAAAATGTTAAGGAGTATATCATGACCATATAGGCTGCCTATATAAATGTTTTCTTGTAGTACTGATACAGAATGTTTAACATCCTTGCATAAAAGTGCTAAGATGAGTCTAAAAATAGATTAAGATAAACATTTTTGTACAGATTCACTGAAAGAAAACGTTCAATCCATGCATGTAAGTCAAGAGGGTTAACATATGATTAAGAAGAGTAATAAGCACTCTAGGTATTCATTCTTTTTAATCTTTGGAATGAATTACAATACTTTAAGATAAGGCTTTGGACAGAGTCTTAGAATAATTGTTTAATTTAACCTTGTGTTTTTTTTTTTTTTTCCAACAGAAAAATCAGATATTGGTAAAATAAAACCCATTCAATATCATACAGCTATTTTGAGCCAAGGTCACATGTATTAACAATATCTTATTTTATGTAGTAATTTATTGTTTTCAAAATACTTTTATGTTAACATTCTGAGCCACCCAGTATTTTGTTCAAAGTCTAAGAGGACTCATTTTTAAGAAATGTGTTTTAGACAAAGATTTTATGCCTTACAGACATCAAACAATTTGGAGAAATTCACCTTATACATATATAAAAATATCAGGATTGAAACCCAAGTTTTCTAGTACTAACTCCATCCTGGTGTCTTGAAATAAAAAGGCACATTTAATTGAATTTGCTATTAAAGGAACTCTTGTCCAAAATAACCAAGAGGGAGCGAAGGAATGTACCAATCACAACACAGGAGTTATAAGTGATAATACCTTTCCTAGACTGACGCAAATAACTCCATAAATTACAATGATAATTAAAGTAAGCCACAGCAATTATTGTAAGTAATAGTTCCTTATTCACTTTTCATTTCCTTTCCCCACTACACAGATTGTTTTTCTATGGTTTCCTGCCTCCCATGTAGCAAGCAGTGGTCTTTGTTTACCAAACCAGATTTTTCACTAGAAGAATGATGAAAAGGATTTGAGAATTGATGATTTAATAAGAAAATGTAATTAAGCATACTGTAAAACAACATAGTTCATGGAGGTATCTTGTAGTTTTATTATGGAAGAATAAATTTCTTGTAGCCACCACACTGAGACTTTAAAAAAATGTTGGCATGGCTGGCTGTTCATTCCATGGATGTCAGCAAAGCAATCTGCTAATGCACAATGGAGTTTTATGTGACTAAGACTCCAGGGTTTTAAGAATAATTATTCTTTTTGCTTAAATTCTGATGCATGAAGAAGATAGTCTCTGAGTGCTTTAGCAAGCCCTGAAGTAGCTCCTGGAGTTCCAAGCTAATCAAAGAAGATTCCAGCTGCCAACTCTACAGGGGAAGGAATACCATTTGTTCTTTGAAACAGAACCTCTCCAAACACTTAATTATTCAAATGAGGAAGCTATGATAACATATCAATAAGAAATATGTGAAATAATGCAAAGTAGACTGAGCACTAGATACTTAATTCATGACAACATTAAAATATTTCTGTAAATATCTGTAAAATCTTATTAACACAATCAAGATGGAAATTAAACACATGAAAATAATTATATATTTATATACAAATAATTTTAATATATAATAAGTTTTTGTAAATGTTGGAGACATTATCTTCCATAATAAAAATATATTAAATAAACCAAATAAAAAATCAAAATATTTTATTTGTATGATAGAATTTATATCATCATCACAACTATGTTTATAAGAATGATGATATTGCAGAGAATGTTAACGATGGAATAGTCAATAAAAACAGTAAACTATACCATATATGATATCAATCACATTTATATCCAAAAGTGTAATACCTTTGTAATTGCAAACATACAATTATAGATAGACACATGGATGTGTATACAATATGGGACAAAACACACAAAATATTCATAATAGCCAATTCTGGATGTTAATGTATGGATTCTTTTAATTTTTCTTATAATTTTAATTTTTTAATTGAAAAAAGAATTAAAAATTAGAGACTAGATTATTTTTCAAATAGTTTGTAGGAACACATTACTCTTTAGTCAGATAAATGCAAGCTATTAATATACATTAAAATACGTATGACATAGCTTAAACGTAGATTGTTTTCCTACACTAGAAATAAAAGTACTTCTGTTTTGTTCAATACAATAAAATAAAATGAACAAAATAATCTGTGACGCTGTCTTGTGACATTCTTGATCGCATATTTTGATTTTGTGACAGTCTGTTTTATGTTACATAAGTAGACGTGAAGGTTGATAATTATAAATTACAGGCTAGTAATAGGAACAATTCTTAAGCACTGCTATTTAACTAAGTACACTATATAATAATTAATTGGTAGTTAAGAAAAGTAACTTCAAAAAAATAGAACATTAGTAGAAAAATCTCAAAACAATCGTTTAATCATTTTAAAATTAAGGGATCATCAACGCCACAAAAAAAAAAAAAAGGTAAACCAGGCAAGTTAACATAGCTGGGAAAGCTGCAATAATTACTTTTCTCTTTCTTCGAATTTTCTTAGTTATCAAAATATGATACATTGAAAGGCGAACAGATTCCTGGAGATTGAGTTGATAACACAATTGAGGAAATAATATGATTGGATCTTCAGTGCATGAATTGTACCTATGTTGTTTGATGTTTACAAGAAAGGAATGTAAACCTAAGGCAATTTGTATTCATATATAAAATATATGAATTTATATTCATATAAAAATTTAGTTGTTCTAAGCTTCCAGGTTCTGCTCTTTATTATTAATTTGTGAACATTATTGTTTCTTCAAATATTTCTTCAAATATTGTTCGTATTGTTCAGTTATTGTTTCTTCAAATATTTCTTCAAATATTTCTTCAAATATTGTTTCTTCAAATATTTCTTCAGCACCTTTCTCTCTTTTCCCTCCTGAGATTTGAAAACACTCAAATCAAGTGGCTTGATATTGTACCATTGCTATGAAAAGGTCCATCTATTTATTCCTTTTTTCTCTTGTTGTCAGTTGTTTTCTATTGACTTATTTCAACTATTTGATAGTTTCTCAGTCATCTTACTGAGCCAATCTACTAACAAATCTGTTGACAGCATTTATTTTCTATAACTGAACTCTTCATTTCTAGCATTTCCATTACATCCTTTATTAGTTTCCATATCTCTTCTAAAATCACGTGATTTACTTTGCATGCATTTCACTTTTTCTATTAAAGATCTTAATGTATTAATAAGAGTTATTTCAAATCCATTGTTTGATAGTGCTCATGGTATTGGTAACTGTCTCGTAAATATGTGTCCTTTTAATAGTCATATATAAATTTTTAATTGAAAATACAACATCTGTGTGGGATAGTAGAGATCATGGTAAATATACTAAATGCCTCCAGCTAGGACTTTAGTGCAAAGGGTGGATTGGGGTTATGGTTTGATAAAGCTATTGATATCCCCAGCACAGGCTATACTCTGCTAGTAATTTTTTGATCTTTCTTTCTGCTAAGGCTCTGAAGGTGTCTGGTTCTAGGCCTGCACATCATTTAGAGAACTGTTAGTCACATGGTAAGGGTATCCATTCTCTATTACTCAAATTAAACCTAAGTCCTGAGCATTGACTATGTTCCTGGATCTTGACTGTGGTTTTCTTAGTGCTTCTTCTTCCTTGTGGTTGAAACTTAAATTCTGGACATTCCTTGCTCCTTCCCCGGGGATACAAGGTTTTGTTTTATTTATTTTGTTTTACTTGATAGCTGAAATGGGATTTCAGTGTCATCCTTATTTACATTCTTATTTAGAATATTTTATTTCAATGTTTCTAAAAATAGTATAATGTGCTAGTACTAATTAAATCTTTTTTCACATTGGTGCATTTATGTTTTAACATTTTTTAAAACTCTGGGCTTCTAAGAAATGTGCATGTTAAATATCAGATTCTGTGAGAAAACAGGTACACAAAACACCGTATAAAGTAAGTGATACATGAGTGAGGCAAATATATAAATGTGGTCTGGGCTTGATAACATAACTTCTGCTCAATTTTTCAGACACTTAAAATTCTTCAACTTAAAAGAAAAGAGCAATGCATATGTGCAAGTAGAAAATATTATTAGCATGCTAACTATTTTACTCTACAAAAGAGGCTAATTTTCTTTATACATTCTTCTTTCAGGATAATCTTTGGTTCAAAGAAATTGCAGAGGGCACTTTATTCAAAACAATTTTAAAGGACAGCCTGAGGGAAAAAAAGATACACTGTTTCTGAAATCAGGTTTGCTATTACATGTAAGTTGTTTTGTAAAAAAATGCTTATTTTGTAGCAACCTCATATGTTCATTTTGTATATCCTGTGTTTGAAATTGATATGCTCCGAATTACAGACAACTACCAACAGGAAAGACTAAGAATCCAGCCAAGGTTCAGATGCTATAAAATTTGGTGTGCTATAGGTTGGCCTAAAACAAAGTACATCTCTCACCTGAGTCTATGGCAAAGCCTTTAAACAAAACAACAACAAAAAAATGGCTCTTGAAGGTGTTTCTAAGTTTTATTAAGGTATATATGACATATAAAAAGTGTACATATTTAAGGTGTATTGTGTGGTAATACCCAGAGTTTGTGTGTGTGTGTGTGTGTGTGCATATATGGTGAGAAACTTAGCTAATTTCAAATATACAATATACAATATATTTATAAATAAAATGACTCAAATTACTTTGGTGTCTTTCTAAAACTGATAGACATGGATTACGGTGATAAAGTAATGAAAATTACTTCACCCAATGTAATTCAATATTATAGATATTTTAGAAGTAAATCTACATAGTAAATTTATATATTGTTTTTAAAAATTCAAGTAGCTTATAAACAGTATTATTAGATTGTTCACAGTAATGGACATTTCCATATAGTTCAATCCTTAATTTTGATTCAAAAGTTCTTATCCCAAATTGAGCCAGTTCTACAAAGATATTCGGGGGAAAATATAAATGGAGTATCTTATGATCATATTCTTGATATAATGACTTATGGTAGAATTTTATTGCATTTCTCAGTACAAATTCTAATAATAGTTTTCAGATCAAATTCTCTTTCAATAAAAAATAGAATATACATCTTGTTAACTAGCAACATATTCCTCTGCTTTCTATGCAGTCTTCAGCATCCAACATATATTATACTTCCAAATTAATGCAATATTGTGACAAGATTACTTCAAAATTACTTGTGGGATCATCAGAGTTAAACTCCAGTTTGTCACATGAAGCAATATATTTCTTCTCTAGCAAACTCAATCCGTTCTAAAATTAAACACCTCCTGACATATCTTCATCAAGTGAAGATCAAATCTTTTTTTTTTTTTTTTAATACAGACACCTGTATTGGATACATTATTTACCAGGAATTACAGCCCTTTGGATTAGAACAAAATCTACTTTACATTTAATAAATATTTTATCTATGTATAATTCACACATAAATAGCCATGCTAAATCACAAAATATAAAGAAGAAAACAAAACACTCCACTATGATGGCTTCAGGGATGTCTTTGAGGATTTAATTCCAATAGCAAGGAAAACAAAAAAAAATAAATAAATAAACAAATGGAATTACATCAAACTAATAAGCTTCTGCCCAGTGAAACAAAATAACATTTAAACATACAGATGTCCATCTGAATGGGAAAAAATACTTCTACATCATACATCTAAAAAGGGGATAAAATCTACAAACATTCATACAATTTAGCAAAAATAATAAAATGGCCCAATCAATAAATGGGCAGAAGAGTTAAATATACTCCTCTGAAGAAAATATACAGATGGTCAATATGCAGATGAAAAATGCTCAACATCATTTATCATCAGGGAAGTGTGAGCAAAAGCCACAATGAAATACAAACTGACCCCAGTGAAAATGTCTTATATCTAAAAGAAAAAAAATAACAAAATTAGGCACTAAAAAGAGAGAATGGATGGTGAAGAGGAAGTGACAGAATTAGTATTCATTTGTGATATTTCACGATTTATTTCCTTGTCCTAAACAGAATGATGGAACTATATAAAAATTATGAAAGTGGTATGGTTGATAAATATTCTAAATCATTTGCCTTAATTTTCACTTTTCCTAAAAACATCTAAGGTCAATAATCATTTTCTTAGAATATCATAATCCATCAAGACTCTAGTATGGTATGATCCTAGAATATGTATTATGCTGAGGACAGAGTTAAGAGAAGAATTAAGAGTTAAGGCAAGAATTCTGTGTTTATTTATATGAGGAAATATAGGTATATCTTGTTGAGAAATGAAATACATTACATAGTATGGAATTTCATTATTAAATGTTAAAATTTTACCTAATAAATGTTAATAATTCATTAGATATTTAATTTTAAACCTCACAAAAGTTTAAATAATTGTTTATATTAACATTGAAGGACTACATGAGTATTTTATTTGAAAATTAACATTATTAATTTAAACAAAGACAATGTCATAAAAATAATGGGATGAAGTTCAACTATATTAAGGTACATAGAAATATGATGAACCTTGTGTTTTAGAAATATTTCTCTGGCTAAAATAACGAAAATGGACACAGTAAGGATAGCTCTGAACTCAGAGAAAGTGAACAGGAGGATAATGAGTCAAGAGATCAGGGCAAGACTTAACATGATATAAAGCAGAAGAGTTTTTATAATAAAGTTTTTATATTTCACTGGAAAAAAAAGCAGAAGTTTTAGAAAATTGAGAAAGCTTATTTTTAGGGAGAAATCTGAAAACAAGATTGAAGGAAAGAAGGGATACTTTGGTACATAAGTAAACCTTATTTTTTTTATAATTTTGTGACAAATCAAATTTGTCAATTATTTATTTATTTATTTATTTATTTATTTATGCTTACAAGAGCTGGAGTGTAGGCCAGAAATGTAGGGGAGAGTGAGAGGATTCACCAGAGAGAGTGGGGAGCAGAACAGGCAGATGGACTGAAATACACTACTGAAGGGAGCAGTGGGCGAGAAAATGGGACGTCTGCCGTGCCATGTGGGTTAGCTCCCTGGCCAGGATCGAACTCGTGCTGTAGTCTCTGCGGATTGCGTCATAGTGCTGACACTTCACCCATAACTCGTTGCACCACCAGGGAGGCCCGCTAGAGCAATTTTTTCTTTTTAATTTTATTTTCGCATAGAAGAACTGCTGAGGGGAGCATCAGTGGAGACCAGAGAAGTCTGCTGCACCATGTGGGTTAGCTCACTGGCTGGAGATGGAACACAGGCGGTGGTGGTCATAGCACTGAGACTTAACCCCTAGGCTGTGAGGGAGACTCCTAAACACAGTTTGACAAACTATGCCTCATGATGGTCACCTTTTTTCTTGTTAGTAAAGTCTTCCTGAGAGGCAGTCATACCCATCAGTTTATGTGTTATCTATTATATTACTGTTTTAACCTACAAAGGCAGCGTAGTTGTGACAAAGACACCACTGTCTGTGAAACATAATGTACATTTTACATGAACCTTTACAGAACAAGATTATTAAGGCTAAAATACCTGAACCTATGGAAATTTTGGAGGGGTTTCATATTTTTTATGATTTATCTTCAAAGTTCTGTACATATAAAGCTAATTTGATTTAAGATATTTTTTCAACTGAAGTAAAAAAAAATATTTCTGATATGACTAATATAGTACATTGAATAGCTTTTCTCACAACACTCATTAATGAATTTTAAAAAGCAATAAAAAAATCATGGTTCTTTAAACTCTACACAGTAGTACCACTTAAGTCTAAACTTACTTCATTTGCATATGCTTTACTAAAAGTTTAAATGGATATAACAGTGAACAAAATTTATCAAAGAACACATCAAATGATAGTGTTAGTAGTTAACAATGATTTTTATAATGATGACACTAATTGAGATTTATAAATTGCTTCAGACATTTGCAAAGTTATAGGAAATGCATTAAACTATACAAATACTAAAAGATGATAGACTCAATGGAATAAGAATTGAACTTTCCAATTAAGTGTTTGCCAGGGACTTTTATCTACCAATCAATTGCAAGAGTAAAAATAAATTATATCGAAAAATAATTGTAGCAAAAACCTTTATAGAAAAGGGAAAGTTATTATGATCGCATTATTTCTAAGCCTTAATGGATGATCCACAGTCTTAATTTTTGTCCACTATGCTTCCATTTATTCTGAAAATAATACTCTCTAATTCCCCATTATTACCCATTAGGTTATCAGATTGTAACCAATCCCTGAAGCCTCTCATGGGGCAAGACAGCATTGTTGGGTCAAGGCATGTAAGCCTCAGCATGCTATCTGCAGGTGCTCCCCCATCCCTGGCCCCGGTGAGACTAGCTCTGGCCATGGAATCCTTGGAACCCACAGCCCTACAAACTTGCCCTGACCGGAGTGCAGAATGGTCTTGACAGGGATGGGCTTTTCCCCCTTTTATATCTAACTCTAGGATGCTAAATGGAACAAACATGTTCAAGTCTCACTTCATTAGTTAATTATTCTAATTGAAATTGGAAAATGAGCTGACTGGTGTTAAATGGTCCAATCAGAGGCTTAGGATTGAAAATGGTAAAATCAGGCTTATCGGGGTTGGTGACCATAAGGCAGAGCAAGAGCCAGCTGATTCATTCTGCTCTCAGCCATCAAACAGAAAGTATTCATCACACCACCTTTAAAGAAGAGGGATTCTGTTCCCAGTCTCTGAAGAAAGATGCATTGGGCAGTCAACTTCTATGGGATTCAGTCAAACTCTATGGACTTAGAACTCCAGACAACTTAAAACTTCAGACAACTTCTAGCCTTCCAGAGCACCACACATTGGCGGAGACTCTGCCAATGCACCTGCTTCTAGCCCTGCCTCTCACATCACCTGCAAGGAGTACCATTGGGCTAGGCCCAGTCTCAGAAAACTCACCACAGTCTCTGGTTCTCTGGTACCACCAGACTCCTGTTGAGTCTGTCGCTGTTTGGTCTGGCACCCAGCCCAGCCTTCATATGGCTGCTGTGGATTGCTGCAGTGTCACCTCATCTTCCTAGAGTGGCCTTTGTTTGGAACTGTGAACACTGCACTGGGCTTGCACACTGTCTTCTATGTACGGTATAGCTCAAAGTCAGGTCAGTCTGATAATCTTTTTTTTCATATAAATGATTCATTTACATGATCATAGAAATTTTTATCTTTCATATACCCCAATAATTTTACTAGATTATGCCTCAACATTGGCCATTCTGTTCACATTTTTCAAGTATCTAGTATACTGCCCAATATGGGATTTCAAATTTTCTTTCATGTTCAGAATTTTCTGTCAGCAATTTTGCTTATTCATCTGTTCTACAATTGGGTTTTATTTTTTGGAGTCTACTTCTGCATTACGTTCATTTTTCTCTCTATCTCCAGTGCAGTTTATCTTTATTTATGTGTGTTTTTGCATACTTCCTCCTATCAATGTTATTTTCCATTAAATGTTTCCATTGGTTTTAACTAGCTCTTTTTTCTCCCTAGTTTTGTATATTTTTTTTGTTTTCTTTTTTTAAGGTTGATTTTTATTTATTTATGCATACAAGGAATGGGGTGTAGGCCAGAGGTGCCGTAGATGAGAGTATTCACCAGAGACAGGATGGGGAGCAGAAAAGGCAGATCTACTGAATTACACTGCTGAGGGGAGCAGCAGGCGAGACAGGAGAGGTCTGCTGTCCCATGTGCGTTAGCTCCCTGGCCGGGGATCGAACTCATGTTGCAGTGGCTGGTGATAGCTTGATAGCACTGAGACTTTAACCCCTGTGCCACTAGGGAGGCCCATTTTCTTGGGTTGTTTTTTTTTTTTTTTGCTAGGCAAGTTTTCTAAGAATATTGTTGTTCACGTCTCCATATTTTATCATCTTAATTTCTCTAGGATTTCTTCAATTTATATTTCCTGTTTCCAGTAAGAAATAGAAGTGATTCAATGATTTAAAAAATAAAATTTTATATAAGACAAGTTAATTAGATATTCAAGAATGTTTTTCTTTTTTTTTAAGATAGAACATTGTGTTATAACAGATATCAACTTCAGGAAGTAGCACCACCCTAAATATCAGGAAATAAGGAGAGATTGGATTTATGAAAGATTTGACAATTGAAAGAGGGTCTCTGCAGAGTTGAAACTCAGACCTTTGAACAGGTTGCACTGCTGGCTGAAGTCAGTTTTGTGAGTTCAGATGAGGGAGCCCATGGGTACAGACCTCTGAAAAAGGGGCAACAATAGGCTGCTAGAACAATCTGTGAAGGGGTCCAATAAACCTGGTTTTATGATTGGTGAAAAAACTACAAACTAGAATCAACATCTGCTAGTGGAATGAACGTCATCTGTCAGGGTGAAGGCATTGATAATGTCATGCTGACAAAGGTTGAAATTAAAAATGAGAGGTAAATAGGAAAGCACATACCTCCTCTCTCTCCTCCAGTCTCACAGAACCCTGGTAGGACTCACAACTGGCCAAGCACAACAAGGTTAAGCAAGAAAAGTGGCAATGAAATCATGTCCTGTCGGCTCCCTCTGCTTGCATCCTAAAGCAGAGTACAGGAGGGTGTGTGTTGCTGAGAGGCCATAGTGCAACAATTGTTCTTGCATTGTCCTTTGTATCATTTTCTTAAATTCATTTAATTTCATATAAAACTGTTAGGCTGAAATATTCACCTGTGGTATGGGCATGTCTCCTGGCATGCTTTCATTTCTAAAATAGTGCTATTTAGCTCTCACAGACAATAAGGAATTTCTCTTCTATTAATATTGGGAAGCATTCAAAAATTAACCTTTTGTTTTCTGAGATCTACCTTTTCTGCTGGTCAGCCCATTGTCTATCTGAATATTCTTTCCCTGCCTCTAATGTCTCCATCTTGCCCAATTTACATACTGTTGCAGCAGATTCTAAGTGGTGTGAGCTTTTGTCTGGGGAAGGAGCTCTCCGTTGGGTGCATGGCCCAGTCCTCTCACTGGGGTCACTTTTCATTTATCCCTAAACCCGTGCATCTCACTTTCAGTTGTGAAATTTTTTCATGCTTTATCTGTTGTTCTTAGCTTGAGAATCCAAGCTTTCCACATGGAGCGAGTACCTCTCAATATGGGGACATTTTTGTTAGTGATTCATGTTTCAAGTTTTTTGGCTCTTAGGCCTTTATAAATTCCTGTGCTTTCTGCTGTTGACTGGGGTGGTAATTATGTGCTCTTTTCACTTTGGGTTAATCAATCAAGTTATAAAATTAGGTGTGCATGTATTATACTTCCATTTAAAAATATTGAAAATTATTTCCAAACTTTGAACCAGCACAACTGCTAAAACACTGTTTTCTTACTGACTGAGGAAATGAAGGGAAATTAGGAAAGAAATGGAGCAACTATCTTGATAGTTGATATCTTGATAAAATTGATAATAAAAATCACAATTTTAAAATGTTCACTATACAGTTTGAAATGTGTGATTGAAGTAAAGAAGGTAGGTAGGTAGGTAGATAGGTAGGCAGGTAGGTAAGAAGGTAAGTAGATATTCTGGTTTGGCCTCTGGATTGGCAACCATTTTGGATAATAAGGTTTTTAAAAAAATTTAGGGCCTTCCTGGTGGTACAACGGGTTAAATCTCAGCCTATGGGGCTGTCCGTAGCCTCTGCAGCACGACTTCAATCCCTGGCCAAGGAGATTCCCACATAGTGAAACAGACCTCTCCGTCCTTGCCCGCTGCTCCCCTCAGCAGTGTACTTCAGTCGATCTGCCTGTTCTGCTCTCTAGTCTGTCTCTGGTGAATCCTCTCACCACCCCATGCCTCTGGCCTACACCCCAGATCTTGTAATAAATAAATCTTAAAAAAAAAATTATTTTATGGAATCTTAGAATTCTAGTTGTCTTGCCAAGCCCTTTTAAGTTCTAGGTTCTTATGTCAAACCCTTATGAGGAAATTACATCTGGAAGTTAAAGAGATTTTTCCAAGGCCTCAGAGCTCATTAATGGCACATAAGTAATATAGCAGAGATATCTAATTCATACGATTCATTCTCTGTAATTGTGTCTCTTTACAATAAGCATTCAATAGATTGTTTATTGATTAAGATGTTCCCTTTCTTTTTCAGAAATACTATATTTTCATAACTCGCCTATTTTAAATTAGATAAAAAAAATTCCCAAAATAAATTACATTTCTCATGAGAGAGGAAAAATTAATAGAAAAGAAGCTGTCCCTTTTGTCTATGGTCAAAAATTGCACAAATTATTGAATCATAAAATTTACTATTAATCCCTTGATAAATGTTTTCTTGTTTCAGTTTGGAAAATGCTGTCCTGTACTATGTTACATTAGGGAATCAGATTTGTAGGCAATGTTTCAGTTTCACTGACCTGAGAATTTCATTATCTATATGAACACAACTGCTGAAAATAAAAATAAACCTTGACAAAAATGATGACAATTAATTCGACCATAAAAGAAGCAATTGTGTTACCTATTATTTTTGAAATGATTAAACATATTTTGAGTTTTAACTTATAAAAATATCAATCCCGTGAGACAAAATATTACACAAACATACACCATTGTCACATAATTATAGAATATTTATACACTAATCACACTTTTTAGAATGTAAATAAAAAAGTTCAGATTTGGGTGATATTAGCAGCAAATTATAAGTGATTTGAAGAAGGTTACTAATAAATAGAATGAAATCAAATGATTATAAATATGTTTCTAAAATGTAACTAGTTCACTGAAAATGTTTGATAACATTCCTAATCCTTTGCTTCTTTTTGGGTAAATCTTAACATTTTATGTGAAAGTAAGAGATGATATCTTTATCCATGTTATTAGCATGGTATTTAAAGAGAAACCAACCTCCTACAGTCCACAGCTGCTTTCAGTTCACAAGCAATTGGAGTAAGACAAGCATCAGTAGTGGGTCCTTTCTGCTTCTTACTATGTTATTTCATCTGGGAAGCCATTATGCAAACTAAAAGCATCTGAAGATAGGTTTCCCCATTTAAAAGTGTTCAGCAGGGGTTCCGTGGTTTTTGTCATTTTTGGCAAATTGCATTGTTAGGTTCCATATGTTGTGCTGTTGGTAGCCATTATTGCCTGGGTTTAGTCAACGTGTTCATAAACTCCATCACTGGACAAACCTAAATTTTCTTAGAGACAAATATGAAGTAAATTTTCAGCTATTAGTAATGAAATAAACTATTTTAAAATCATTCTACAAATTATGTCACAAAAGTTGAAATACACAATGTGAATATGGCAATGAGTATGGAAATTCCAAGTAACAGGTTGTCTATGGTAACTATTTCACTGCACATGTACTCTAACTCTCGAGGAAAAATAACACAAAACCTGGTTTTACTAAATTACACAAGAATCACTAAATTAGTCCTGACCCATTAGATTTTAAGATGTAGTTCTGCAGGAATTTTTAGTGAAGATAATTTCTCAAAGCACTCCATTCATAGAGGTCAGATTATATTTTGTTTTACTATTGTATATTGCTCATAGAATTTTTCTTAATATAAGGCTTAACTATAGAGTCATTCTGGTGCAGAGGGCCAAAATATTCAATTTTTACTCGTTTTAACATTTTCCATGATGCAAATATCTAAATAAATTAATGTGAAATATAATTAAAATATGCATGGCACATCTGCAATAGTTCTACTTACTGACCCTGTCCATCATCAGATTTATCATTATGATAACAGAAATGGACGGTTTTAAATAATATTTTGATGTCTGGCACAATAGTAATAGCTGTTTATTTTATATCATTTTAACTCTCACAAGAACTTTATGGATAGGAAATATTATCATGTTCATTTTCCTACAGAAGCTACAGAGACTCAAAGTAATGACATCATCAGCTTCAGGATACAAAGTTCTTAAGCTGTCTCCCAAGAAAGAATAATTTCCCTGAAAAGCCAAAATATCCTGAGCCTCCTGCTCTTATATTGTTCCACATAGTTCTATATATCAAGAGCCCTACATACTCATACACGAGCTGTGTATTTACTGAATAGATGTTTACTGGAAAAAGAACACACAATTCAAAATTGTATCTGTTTAACCATTTAACTTATGAATTAGAAAAGGCAAGAAGAATGAACATCACAATTCACATTTTGTATCTTAAAAGACCATAAATTAGATTAAACTTTTCTCAAAGACAAAATTTTATAATTCATATATTCTGGAAAGTCCATGATTAGTAGAGCAGTTGCACAGATGAACCTATTGGACATCTAGCTGATTGTAGTCCTAAGAGTGGTCCTTGTGAGATGGCAATTCTAGTTCTCCCCATCACACGCCTACTCCACCCAGTAGGAATGTAGTCACACCTAAGAAGAATATGAACCCTCTCTTTCACAAATGGTTCATGAAACTTTTTCACATAATGTCCATAATATTTATGCAGGAGAATCTAATTGTGATCTTGTCTTAGGTCAGCTATATGTTCAACTAAAATTTTTGTATTTTATTATAAAAAAGAGGACAATGGGGGGCCTCCCCGGTGGTGCAGAGGTTAAGCGTTGCGCTGTGGAGCTGTCGGCAGCGGTGACACGAGTTCGACACCCGGCCGGGGAGAATCCCACATGGCGCGGCAGACCTCTCCTGCCTCGCCCACTGCTCCCCTCAGCAGTGTATTTCTGATCTGCCTGTACTGCTCCCCGCTCTGTCTCTGGTGAACCCTCTCGCCACCCCTTGCCTCTGGCCTGTACCCCAGCTTGTATGTATAAATAAAAACAATAAATCTTTAAAAAAAAAAGAAGAAGAAGACAATGGGTATTGCAGTTGACAATGAGTAGTTAAATATCCAAAGGCATACTTAACTAATGGAGTGTTATCCACTCAAAATGTGATTTTTGGGCTTCATTTAAAATATTTATATTTAAATCTTTTTTTTTTTTTAAAGATTTTATTTTGTTAACTTAAAGCTAAATCTCTGTTCCAGGCTGTGGCTCAAAGAATCAAGAGAAACTATATCATCACTGAAGAGTAATATAGTATCCATGTATCCAGAGTTAAGGTGAATGCAGCTGACTAAAAAAAATATTGACAAAAGAGTATGGGCAGAAGAAAAGAGGAGGTGAAGGTCTGAATGAGGCAGAGAGATATTAAGAGGTACTTGTTTCCACAGAGCAACAAAATAGTTATCTGATGACATCTGCAATGCAAGGTCTCTAAACTAAAGAGACAGTCGTTCTTCCACTCACCCAGTATGTACTTGATTTCTACACAATGCTTCAGTGAAGAATATCAAATATTACCTTGAGTATACTGCTTTGTCCTCCTAGGAATGAACTGTTGTTTTGAGTGCTAGAATAATGAGGACTCAAGACAGGGTTGGATATATTGTCTTTCTTCCTTTTCTTAGGGACCATCAAGAGAAAAACACTGTCAACACTATTTGTGACAAGAGGAGAGGGTAAGGTAAACTCCATCAATGTAACTGAAGTTCAGTGAGAAACACCCCATAGGGTAGAAAATCAACCCTTCAAGCCAAGTTGTGTACAGCTTCTAAAACAGTCCTGTTTGCTAATGGTGACTGGTTCCTGTAAAGCCCTAGCCTCTGTAGTGGTGGAGTGTGGACAACCCCACTCCTTTCTTTGATAAAGATTAACAATGCTGAGGATTTCCTTGTTAGTGATGTGGCAAACCATTTCAATATTCTTTTTAGATGTCCTATAACTACTTTTGACATAATTTAGCAATAACTATTGCCTTCATTCTGAGTTTCAGATCACTTGCAAGTATTACATAGGAAAATCTTGCTGGCATTTAACACTGTAAAGAACTACTATTCAAGTGCACTTGAGAGGAGAAAGTATACATTGTACAAAAATGAACAATGATGTAATATATATTTTACATATATATATAATATATATATATATATATATACACAAAAAAAAGAAATACTGTTCAACAGAACTTTCTCTGGAGATGGATATATTTTATATTTTATGTTCAATATGGTACCCACCAACTACATTTGGATATTGAGCATTGGACATGTGACTGAGACTAAAAAGTTGGATTTTTAATTTTATTTAATTTTATTTTTTTAATAATTTTTTTAAAGATTTATTTATTTATGCATACAAGCTAGGGTACAGGCCAGAGGCATGGGGCGGCGAGAGGGTTCACCAGAGACAGAGTGGGGAGCAGAATGCTGGGTTACAGAAAAAGTTTCAACACCCTTAACCTATAGTAATATTTAACTTTTCTATTTTCTTACAGATTTTAGAAAAGCCAGACAAGGAACAAGATGTAATATGAGAAAAAAAATCTTAGTATTTTAAAATGTTTGAATTTACATGCATGTGTGTGCACATATGCAAGTGTTCAGGAGTGTTTGCTGGAGTACATTTTATGAGGGCATTTACAGACATAATCATGAGCAAATGTAAGTTTTTTATAGTCAAGGCAAATGAAGCATGCCTTCAATTAGAAACTTCTGAAAATACACTGTGATAACCTACTGAGAATGGAATTGCTTTTCTTCACAGCATCACACCCACCTCTCTTTAGAAGGCCATAGTATAGAATATGTGGTGTAAGTGCAATATGCTCTTCTTGAATCATTTTAGCTCATTAAGTACATTTTGTGCTTCAAATACCATCCCAAGATTATACATTTGATATCAGAAATGTATACATTCTGCTTTTAGTGTTCAGTATGTGGCATCAGTGAACCTCAAAAGTCATAGAACCCATATGTTTATAAAGAAGTATGTGAAACTCCATATTAAGACCTTTCTGAAACATTTAAATCCCTAATTCCCGAATGTGTATTCACTAAAATTTCAGTTCCTAAGCTCTTAAACAAAAACTCAGAAAAAAATAATTCCTTATGTTATTCTAAAAGTAAAATAAACACATTCACAGGAAGAGTGGCCATGACTGTATCTACATTTTAGGGAATGTTAGGTAAATCAGTATCAAACCTTTATACCTACAACTCCTTTTTATGCTATTGAAATGGTAATTTAAAAAAATTTTAGTATCCAATTTTTCATCGTTAATGCATAGATATAAAACAGATTTTTTACATTGATTTTTATCCTACAACTTTACCAGACTACATTATTCTCCTGCTTTTTTGTTGTCTAGGGGGCAAAGAGAATTTACTTCCATTTCCCCTCCCCATTTCTTGGTTATACATTTAATATTTCCACAAGGTAAAACACACAATATATTGCTACTTTCTTTGTTTTAGACAGCTATCACTTAGTGCCATTAAAAATTTCTTAAAGAATTTAACATTTACATTTTTGACATTTCCAGTGTCTTATTTCCTTGTGTAAATTCACATTTGTATCTACTTTCATATTCCTTCTACTTAAAGAACTTTATCGCTTATTGAACTACAGGTCTATTATCAATGTTTGATTACTTGAATCTTTTCCTTTCGTTTCTGAGAATTATGTGTATTGGGTATAGAATACTTGTTTCACAGTTTTGTTTGTTCTTTCATGACATAAAAAACATCATTCCAGTTGGTGTTCTAACCTGCATGTTTTTTCTAATATTTCTCTTAAAAGTGTACTTATGGGGCCTCCCCGGTGGCGCAGCGGTTAAGAGCTGCACTGTGGAGCTGTTAGCAGCGGCGACGCGAGTTTGACGCCCGGCCAGGGAGAATCCCACATGGCGTGGCAGACCTCTCCTGCTTCACCCGCTGCTCCCCTCAGCAGTGTATTTCTGATCTGCCTGTTCTGCTCCCCGCTCTGGCTCTGGTGAACCCTCTCGCCGCCCCATGCCTCTCCCAGCTCTGGCTCTGGTGAACCCTCTTGCTGCCCCATGCCTCTGGCCTGTACCCCAGCTTGTATGTATAAATAAAAAATAAATCTTAAAAAAAAATAAATAAAAGTGTACTTATGTACAAAGTACCATCGCTTTACACCCTTGTTAATGACTTGCATAGTTTCTAATAAAAGATCTGCTTTCATTCTCTCCATTGTTCCCCTCTATGAAGAATATGTGTGTGTGTGTGTGTGTGTATTTCTCCCTCTAGCCTGTATTGAATTTTTTCTTTCCCTTTAGACAGTTATAATATGACCTTGCATATGTGTATTATTGTGTGTGAGACAGCATATGTGTGTATGTGTGTTTCATATTTACATTGTTTGGCATCTTTCAAATTTCTTAAGTATGTAAGGGTCATCTATCATTAATTTTGGTTGTTGTTTCTTCAAAATTTCTCCACACTATTCACTGTCTTTTCCTTTTAACATTACACATTATACAAATATTAAACTAATTTATATTGTGTCACCATTACTGAATGTTCTGCTTTGTTTTTTCTTCTTTTACTATTGTTTTGATTAAGCTTCACTCTCAGGAAATCATTATGTCCCTATGAACTGGTCTTCCCAGTCATTGTTTCCTTTCTGCAGTTTTGTAGGTCCATGCCCTGGACATACTTCTTGTCTTCTCCTAGAAATAGAATAATTTGTTTCTGTTTATTTTTACCCAACAATATGTTGGATAACAATGTGTTTACCAAAGTGTCCTCAGGGTACCAGGATTTGCTGTTTTTCCCTTAGGGATAGAGGTTTTTATTCCATCTGAGAGAGAGGAAAAGGATCAAGACAGACTTCCTTGTCTTTTGTGCAGTGGCTTCTGACTCGTGTCCCCTGTCCCCTGTGGCAAAGGAGAGCTCTCTAAGCTTTCACTGACCCTCAGTCTTTTATATAAGCATGCATTATGTCCATGTGAATGTGTGTCCACAGCCACAGTTTTTGTGTTTCCCAGTGATTTTTATATTTTCTTGCTTGGCCTTGGTGACCATTCTTTAGTGTCATCTGCCTCAGATAGGCAAATGCCTATTTACTTATCTTTAAGCACCCTTATTTACTTAGATTTTGTGTTGATTTATTGCTCTGTGACTTCAATCTTCTAATGAATTTTAGGAATTTTGTGAAATTTCAGATGGTTTGGAGGGCTTGTTTTGTTGTTTTTGCTGTAAGGATAGGAGTGATGACCATTTTGGCTTTCTATGTCATAATCAGGAGCCAAATTTCCTGTGTATTAGTATCTGCTTCTTAATCATTATAGATATCGTATGATAATAGTAAGAATAAAATTTTGACATTATCTTAGATTCTTAAAATTCTTTTACTTTCTGATTATTACTTTCACTTCCCTTTTGTGCCTTCTTTTTGCTTCATTATTATGTGACCCATTGTTTTAATTTCTAATGTAAAATAATTATTTTAAGTCTCAGCCTTTTCCTAAGTTTCAACCATGAAAAAAGTTATGTCTGTGAACACCTTCCTTAAATTAATACAATAATGTCACCATAAGATATTTTCCCTTCTTAAAGTTCTATTTTTGGGTTTTCATACACATCCCACATTATATGAATAAAAATCTAAATTTTTATTTTTCTTACCATTCAGGTTATGTTGATTACTCATTCATGTGAACTTTTTCAAATATAAATTGGCATTCTGTGTTGTAACAAGATTAAGGTTTTAAGCAAAAGTCCTCCAATGATTATACAATCTCCCTCAACCTGATTTTTAAGCAAAGCACCTTGTAGCTTTAAAATATTCACATTTAAGTTTGAGTTCTTTAATTGAGGAATGAAGTAAATAATAAAAGAATTATACCTATCATGAGATATGTTTTCAAAAATTTTAGAATTGAGGTGTTAGATTTTCAATTAATATAATTATAAAATTTCTTAGAATATACTAACTGCTATTGTGTTCCTTGACAAGATGATTTATGTGTATTAGCTTAACAATGAGTTGAGGACAATGAGTCTCCCATTCTGCATGTGGCCTATTCCAGTTTTCTAATTCTCACGACAACAAAAACTAGAAATTATTCTGTGAGATGTCAACATCTTATAAAATATTTAAAATGTTTCTGTATTTCACATCATTTGCATGACTAGTACAAAGAGTAATAAACGTACTCCATACTTATGAATATGTAATGAAATGTAACTTGACTCATACCCTATTTATGGTTCGTTGATCATAAATTATATTAAAGTCAATCCAAATACTTATGTGTTTACGTGACATTTATTCTTTCTGATTATTTTCGATTTTGCAGTATTAATTGATTTCATTGTTCAGGAGGTTATAACTTCATGAAAAGTTTTTAATAATTTCATTTGAATATATAATTCCAGAGTGCCAGACAATGATATTCTTTAGCATTAAAATTTCTCTTTTTTTAGGCTATTGTATCCTGATGTAATTTTGCATTTTTTTATTTAGAAGAATTTTATGAAGAATTATATAATCTTCCACAGATTTACCTATTGTTAAAATTTTCCCTTCTGTCACTTGCTCACTGCTATATTTGTACACTTTTTTCTCTCCATAAATACATAGTTTATGTTGTTTCCTCTAAATAATTTCACAGCAATTTTACAACATTCCCCCTTTAAGAACAGGTTTATCAACAAAAATAGCTCAACTTTCCTTCATCAAAAAATATGCACAGTTGCTTTGCCCTGACTCATCGAGTCTTAGTGTTGTCCAGGCTCAGTGTTGTGAAGGCTCAGTTCCTGGATTCCACTGATACTACCCTGGGGCAAAGGCACAGTGAGACCTGCCACCTGGTTCAGCTATCAGAGAGATTGGAACCCACTCCCTGCAGATTCCACTGAAGCTACTCTTTTCTGTGCTTCAATGACGGGTGGGAAGGGGTTTGAAAATCAGTTCCCCAGTATGTTCTGCTGAAGCTGTAGAGTTGCAGGATTTGAAAAAGGGAATGAAGTTTTCCTACTGGTGTTTGGTTGGGCACAGTAAGTATTGCAAAACATCTTAAGCTACTAATTGACCCTTTTCCTGGTCCTCTGGCTAGGACAAACTAGAACTTTTGTTTGGTGTTTTTTGTATGTGGCTATGGGCAGTTCAGGGCAGAGAACTTCTTCAGCACCCTATTGAGATATGTGGGAGGTAACCAGGACCCACTGCCATTTGTTAACTGGGACAAGGAAGCATTTGAAAAGAGCATAGAGAACAGGGTTGATAAAGAGGAGCTCGGTTTACATCATAATAAGCTTCACTTTTCTTTAGGACAGCAGCAATGTCACTGTGATGGTAATAATGAACAAAATATAAATTCAGAAAAAATTATAAAGCAGTGTAGAGAGAAACATATTTGTCTGATTCTCTCTTGGGTTGTATGGAGTAAACACCATTAAATTTTTTTTCAAAGTCATTTCCTTTCATTATATATAAATGTTAGTCTGAGTCCATTAGAACACATTTGAAACCTTGGAAGGAATGAGAGAGATAGATAAATATAAAATGAACTACTTGGCAGCACATTTAAGTGGTTTGTTTTTCACAAAGTGTCCCAAAAAGGAGACAAGGTGTCTGACATCTAGTCTTTTAAGTGTCTTTCTCTCCAAAACATAACTGAACATCCAAATGTGGAAGATAGGAAATTGGGTACCTCAAAATGACTCTTTTAAGAGCTTTCTTTAGCTCCCAAAGAGATTTGTTTGTTTCTAAGAGATTTATTTTGTTATTATCCCATCTGAAAAGCACTAGGAAGAAAGAAAAAGACTTTTGTTAGCGCAGAACAATAGTAAATCAGCTATCCTAAGTGCATTTCTGTCTTAAAGATTTATTTTGTTTTGTTATAATTGAGATGAGTCAAGGAGACAACAGTATGGAAACACTTTGATTCTGCATCAGGACAAAGGTCGGTAACTTAAGACTCAAGTATCCGCAGAATAAAAACACTTTCTAAATATCCGTTGATGGGAAATACTATTCTAGTGGGATTTAGATCTGTCAGCATTCAACACAAAGCAGAATACAGCACAGTGCTAAAAGCCTTCTGTCCACCAAAATATTAGAAGCAGCAAACATTTTAGGAGATATATTTTGTACTCTTTTTGTTGGGTATATTGGGCAAGCTAAGTATAGCATTGCAATTGCTGTCCTACTGAGATTATCTGCTTCATGCATTTTGAATACATTCATCAAATTTTGTAACAGAACAACTGCCAACTTTTATTTTGCATTATAGTTTTTTGTTGTTTTGGGGTTTTTTTGTTTGGTTGGTTTTTGGTCAGATATACATCTACCTCACACTGTCAAAGTATCTGAGTGTTAGGTTAATTTTGCATTTGCCATTTCATATTTTTACATGTGTGGCAGGAAATAAATATAATGTACTATGCACTACTGTATCTGTATGTTTTGAAAAAATTGTAATCTTTTTTTTCCAGTTTCTTCACCCACTTAACAAAGATGATAATGATACCCAGCAGATAAGTTTAATATAAAATGGGACTATGAGTCAGAACATAGTGAGTGCTATATTAACAACAGACATTGTTATGTTTTTACTGTAAAAAATGAATGCCAATATATTATTTGGGGAATGAGAGGTTAATTATGGAAATTAGAACATGCATTTGAGAGCTGCTGGGAAAGATCAGAGAAAAATCACTTACTTCACCTGCAGCCTTGGCAGGAGTGAACAAGTCAGAGTTTATCAGAAAAATAAAGAAGCCAATCTGGGTGGTCAAGTGGACTACAAAGTGGGAGTTCCTGGAGAGTTTAATGAAAATGGCCATTTCATCTGTTTTATCCATCATCATTATGGATCCCCACTGAGTGCTGAAGGTGGAACAGGGCATGTGTTGGTGAGCAGGGCCAGGAGCTGCTGGAAATGCAGTAGAGGTAAAGAGACAAGCTGAGATCCATCTCTACCTATCACAGGGTCTGACCATGAAAACCTTCCACAAACAGTGGCCTCTGCTTTAATTTTTCCCAACTTCCAATCTCAAACGTAATCAAAACATCTAGACAAAATTTAAATGTATGAACTGAGAGTTACTGAATTAAGAAAAATGGGAGTAAATTCTTACATTGCAAAAATAAAAAGCAATATATTCTTACTCTTGGTCTTGATCTATCACATTTTCTACAAATTAATTACAATGTTTCATATTTACACCTAATATGAAGCACATTTAGGTTGATAATGTCTTGGTTAATTTTATGTCAACTTGACAGAAATACAAGGTGCCACATATCTGGCTAAACATTATTCTGAATATGACTTGGAGAGTGTTTCTGGATGAGATTTTAATATTGTAATAAGTATATACAGTAAAAAGATTGTCCTCCCCAATGTGGCTTGACCTTGTCCAATCAACTGGAAACCAAGATAGAAGAAAAAAGGCAAAGTAAGGGACATTTGCCTGTCTTTGAGATGTGATTTTTTTCTTACTGCCCTTTTTAAAGGCATATATCCTGTTATTTTATTATAGTCTAAAATCTCATGGGGTTACTCTAGGGACACAGAGGACTTTGTGGTACAGATTTAAGAAAAGAACAAAATGCTGATTGGAAAAATAAAATATTAGCTGGATACCTGTGACTGAATATCCTTGGCGCCATTAAATATACTTGTTTTATTCATAATTTGTAATGTTTGGGGATATCAAAGTAATACAATGATAGTTGAACTAATTTTTTTTATCACATCTTCAAGCATTCACTGATCCATCATTCAATAGGAATATTAAATGTTAAAAATAATCTAAAAACAAACATGCACACAATTGCAGTTTTCATAATGGTCTGTTTCGTGGGTAGCACATTTAACAGGTATTTTAAAATAATATATATGTATATGTATGTGTATATATATATATAAATGCATATAATTAATTGGCTTAAGTTGGTGCTCTAGTTTAATAATTTTGTATGTGTTTGCCCAATTTCACCAACATTATTTGTTAAAGATATATTCATTATTCTACTATGTGCTCTTGCCTCCTTTGTTATAAATTAACTGTACACATATATGTGGGTTTATATCAGGACTCTCAATTCTGTTCCACTGATCTATGTGTCTGTTTTATTACAACACCATACTTTTGATTGCTATAGCTTTGTAGTATATGTTGAATTCAAGGAAACTGACAGCTTCTTTTTTTCTCAGGATTGCTTTGAATATTTGTATTATTTTATGACATCATACAAATATTAGTACTGTTCTTTTATTTCTTGGAAAAAGTGCCTTTGGAATTTTGACCCTGGGATTGTACCGAATTTGTATATTGCTTTAGGTAAGATGATCATTCAAAAAATGTTAATTCTTTAAATACATGACCATGAAATATCTTTTAATTTCTTGGTACCTTCCAGTTTTTATTAACACTGTTTTATAGTTTTTAATATAAATGTCTTTCACCTCCTTTGTACAATTTCTTCAATTATTTTATCCTTCTTGATGTAATTGTAAATAGGAATTTTTTTTCTTAATTTCCTTCTTTCACTTCATTGTTTGCATAATCAATAGATATTTGTGTATTAATTTCATGGCCTGCCACTTTATTGTACACACTTATTCTTTTCAGATTTTTTTTAATGGAGTCTTTAGGGCTCTCTATGCATGTTATCATGCCATGTGCATATAGTGATAGTTTTACTGCTTTTCCAATTTGAATTTTTTTAGTTTTACAGTTTGTTATGAAATTCAACAAAGCTTCCTATTGTTACTAAATGTGTTCTCAATATTCCTAAAATAATTACTTTAAATTTCTTGTGCTATTTTCTTTTAAGGTTGAATATTTGCTCTCAAAAAGAGGAATTTATTACTATGCTTACATACTTACATATGCATTTTATATATAGAAAAATGCTGAATCTACATATTTTTCTATCTATCAATAGATTGCTCTATCTACCTACCTATCCATACCAAATGCTGAAACTTCTTCCATGTTAAAAAGAAGGGAATGAAATCTTTAGGGATAAGGAGTTTAATATACCGAAGGAATTAAATTTTTTATAACTCAGGAAGTCCATTGATTTAAATTGCCTCTTCTTGTGTTTAAAAGAAAAACAGAGATTCCCTTTACAAAGGTTATTTGACAAAAATATGTATGTATATGTGTGTGTGTGTGTGTGTCCAGAACGAGGCTAAAATCTAAACTACCAGGGATCAATCACACACTGCATTATTTAATTTTAGTGCATTCATTGGGCATTACTATGTTCTTTTTGGAAAAAAAAAAACAGAAAACAAATGCAATGTTGCAATTCTCAGTGGTTTTCTAAACCATAGAATACCAGTAACTTCCTAAATATACCAAAGGTTCTTCTTGCAAAAATCATGTGTGTATATATGTATCCTTCTATACATCCATTATCTATCATCTATTTACATGTTTTTGTGTTATTATTTAATTGTTTTAACACTAATAAATTTCTAAAAACCTAAAACTTTCTTATCTATTCACTGATAAAAATAAAATTCTTACTTGCTAGGCTTATTAGTGTCATAAAAGCTTAGATGTGTTTTGCAACCTTTTTCTTTCCTGCTATTTTTCCTCCAGAATCAATTTATTCAATGTTCAGTAGATATTTTTCTATGGCCTATGTATCACTGGAAATCTTTTAAATAGAGGATATGTTGATCAAAAGGAGACATTTTCTTGTCCTGATGGAATTTATATTCTTATAGGAAAGACAAACATAAACCAAATAACAGAAAGGACATATATAAGTATAAGTTGTGATTATGAGGGAACTTAAAAGTTTCCAGGAAGGTATAAAATAAAACTTGAAAACTTGCATGGGTTTGATTTTGGTTTTGGACATTAATTTGAACAATCTTTAAGACAAAAATTGAGCAAGTAAAGAGCAAGTGGGAATTCAATAAATATGATGGAAACTCAAAAAATAATTCAAGGATGGAATGGTAAATTTGGGGGTTGCTATAGGCTGGAGGTAGAGGTGTTAATGTTGATGCTATTGTCTAGAGTAACAACATAAATTAAGAAAATTAAAAGATCAGGGAGCCTTTTAGGTGTTCAAATAACCCTTGAACTCAGAGATCAAGTAATTGTAATATTCTTTCGGGTAATATAGGAGGATGATACTACAAGGGAGTTCAAAGATATGTATCCATAGAGGTGGAAAATAAAACAGAGAACATGGCACCTAAAATTTCACAACCATAGTTCTGCTAATATAAAGTCAAATTATGTGTGTTCATAGCACTTTATGGACAACTTCTTAACCTCCATAAGAATACGTGAGTTCACACTTCAAATGCAAAATCTGAGGAATGTACATAATGCTGATTTTAAGATGTAATGTGATCACTTCTATAGTACCACATTTTGAAACTCATTGCCTTTAACCACCTAGAAAACAACTGAAGCTGGAAATAGAAATGTAATCTCTTGACATTTCTTCATACATATTTTCTCTGAAAAGAAAATGCACATTCTCTTACATTCACAATTATTGGAGTCTATCATGCATATACAAGGAAATAGTGTTTTTTTAAAGTAACGGATTTCTTATTTTTGGTGAGAAAATATGTTGCTATTAAAATGAAAAAGTAGGCAAATATTCTGTTCCTGATGGGAGGCATTCTTTGAACAGCTATCTTATATTAAACAATAAGATTAGTAAATAAAGAGATAATTATTGTTTGATATAAAATAGCCCAGTAAGTTAGTTATCAAATGATGCCTCTTTAACAGAATGTCTTTTCTTTTTAATTGGGGTAACTTGGTTTATAACATAAGCAAGTTTCAAGTCTTTACCATTGTAATTTGACATCTATATATACTACATCATGAACTCCAGTAAAGTCTAGTTTCCATCCACCACCATGCAATTGACTCCCTTTAATCATTTCACTCTCCCACCCCCACATTTTTCCTTTCTGGTAACTATCAGATTGTTCTCTGTATCTAAAACTTTGGTTGATTGCTTGCTTTGTCTCTTTATATTCTATATAGGAGTGAAGTCTTTTGGTATCTTTTTTCTCTTAACTGAATTCACTTGCATAATATTCTCAAGGTCAATTCATGATGTTGCAAGTGGTAGTATTTTACTCTTTTTTCTTTAATAGAGCAATAAATATTCAATAAACCAGATATGACTTTTTATTGGTTTAATGTTTGGATTACAAGTATACACTTGATGACTGAGGCTACAAAGATATCATTTTAATATTGCTATTGAAAAATTTAAGATTTTTCTGGGGAAAATCTATATACACAGTAAATCAACAACAAAGGAACCAAGAATATACAGTAGAAATGGAGAGAGTCTTCAAAAAATGGTTTTTGAAAACCTGGACAGCCAGATATAAAAATCAAAAAATGAAAATAGGCCACTATCTCATACAATACACAAAAATTAACTCAAAAACAGTTTAAAGACTTGAATGTAAGACCAGAAACCACAAATGATAAAAATGGAAAACATACACAGAACTCAGGAACATTGGCTTCAGGGATGTTTGGGGAGACTCAACTCCAATAATAAGGGAAACAAAAGCAAAAACAAACAAATGGGACTAAATCTAGCCAAATAGTTTCTGCACAACAAAAGAAACTATCACTAAATTGAAAAGGTCCCTTACCAAATGGGAGAAAATGTTTGCACAGCATCCACCTGACCAAGGTATAATAACTTCTTTAAAAAGTCCTATCACCTTTTAATACAAGATTCCAAAGTGGATAAATTACGGATAAAGAAGTCAGAGGTTGGTAGATTTACAAAAGTCAGATGGTGTTTCAAAATTATATATGTCAAATTGAAATTACTACATGAATTTACATATAAAAATTTTCTTCTGTGTTTATTTTTTTCCTTCCCAAGTAGAAACTAGAGTGATTATACCAAAACAGCAACAAGATTTCCATTATAATCAAAGCAAAATCCCAAATCTTTCCCAACTCATGTTACAGGACCGGACCCATGATTTCCTCTCAAGCCCTACCTTAGTCTGTATTGTTTCACTTTCATTATTCATCCAGCCACAAGAATTTCACTGAAATCCATCAAGTATTATCATTCTCCTTGCCCAACACTCATTTTGTACTTTGTTCACCCTCCATGAAGAACTTTATCTTTCCGGATATTACTGTATTCTTTAAAATTTCACATAGTACACGTTAATTATCATTCATGTCTTGAATCAAGTGCCATTCATCACAGAGTTCTCCTTGACCATCCATCTAAATTACCATTTCTCCTCTTGGTCATTATCTCCTACTACCTGCTTTTGTTGTATTTCTAGTATGTACCATTCCCTTATGTTATCTGATTAATTTGATTACTTTATTACTGTTTTCCTCACAGTGGCATGTAAGTCCTGAAAGTTGAATTTTAAACTATGGTTTTGCATATACACAGTTGTATCCCTAAACCTAGAAATTCATCTAAAATAATTCAGCTGCTCAAAAACATATTATATTATGGTATTATGAAGTTGGAGAACTATATTATTATGCATATTATATCATATACATCATATAAGTGCATCATATAATACATTATATTATATATATTTATAAGCATATTATGATATATGTTATAATCCCACTCCAGCAATTTTAGTTAATAATGTTCAAGCGGTTAACCAGCTTTCTCAATGTCTTCCAAGAAATGGATTAAAGACTTGAATGTGAGAGAATATGTTAAAGCTGAACTTTTAAAACAAATTGTTCTGACTTCAAGGATCATTACATTTCCATGAACATTGGTATTTCCATGAAAACCAAAGTCTCCCTAGGATCTCCTTAAACTCAGATGCCTATGTTTCTGCTTTCTTTGTAGTATGTAAGGATTTCAATAAGAACTTTTTATGAAGGTTTATTTCTAGGGTCGCTCATCTATACAGCTAATATCTACAAGAATATTAGTAGATATAAAAATCCAATTTAATTTCAGGTAATTAAATGCTGTTCATTTTGTAATTAATGAAACATAATGGAAAGATAAAGAAATATTTCAGGAATTTTAAAATATCTATATCATTTTCAAGAACCTGGGTCACACATTTATGTAGTGAAAATTAAGGATTTTAGTGTGAGAATGAGGAAAAGATTTAAATTTTTCTCTTGATTTATTTCTTTCATTTGGATCTTTCGCCAGGTGTCTCATTAGATTGGTTTACGTATAGCAATTAGAATCAGCCTGGAATTTTTTTTTTTGAAGATTAAAAAGGTCACAGTAGACCAATTGGAATTATAAATATGGCTTATTAGGCAAGCTAATTTGTCATCTTTTATTTTCAGTAACAAAATCTTAAATTAGAAAAGGTTTTAATAACGATGAGAAAAAACATCAACTGTATATTGAATATTTTTTCTCTTTACATAAGCTAACAGAGCTCTATCTACTAAGGAATTGCTTATCATTTTCCCTTTTTTTCAGCTACCAATACATTAACAATGAGACACTTACTTGTTTTAGTTCACATCTGACCTTGATGAAATCATTCTTAGACCCCAGTAAAGTCACTAAGCTTCAATGTATTTCTATGTATACCTTCATCTACCCTTGAATAACAAGCATATTTCCCTCAGTTTTGTTTTTAAGAAGCCCACCTTCTCCTCAATTCACCACTACTATATCATCAATTGTAGACAGCCATTACGCTCATATTTTTTTAATAAAATGGATAGGCGACTTTCTCTAATACAGTTTTTTTTATAAAACATTTATTTGTTTTTACTTATTTATGCATACAAGAACTGGAATACATGCCAGAGATGTGGGGGGGTGAGAGGATTCACCAGAGACAGAGTAGGAAACAAAACAGGTATATCTACTGAAATACACTGCTGAGGGGAGCAGCAGGCGAGACAGGAAAGGTCTGTTGCGCCATAATATAGTTTTAGTCTCGATATTTTAAGACAAACAGATCAAAAATTCCATTGTCCCCAACAGTGTCCCTATGTTTCTGTCTTCCAACTAAAAACTCACTCCTTCTAGTAAGGCCAACATCGTCTCTTTTTCTCTGAATCCAACCAAAAACAACAAGTTTAGAAAACAGAAAATATATTCAATAAAATCAGAAGGTATCTATAAATGAAACTATAAAGGAAGAGCTGAAAAGAGTAAAGCAAACTGACCAGAGTAAAGCAAGAAGTCCAAAGTTATAAATCATAGGCAGTAGCAGCAAAACAGAATTTCCAAATCACAGGGCCCAGCCTGAGGGGCAATATTACCAATCCCTTGTTTAGAGTATATTTTTTTCTGTGACAGCTTCTAGGAACATCATGAATATTACAAAATGGAAGACAGGGCAAAAGAAGGAAGGTTACAAGGTATTATCTTCTCAAGGAACAATATATTAGGTGGCAATTATGCAATCTCAAATATCTACAAAGTTAAGCAAAATAAAAGGAGGCTGTCCCCTGAAAAATGTTCTCATTTATAAAACTTTGTGCCATAAAAAATTATATATAAAGTGAGTCAGTGATACATTAAAAACTTAGAAATTTCTCTTCCACCTTTGCCATGCTCTTCTACCAGGAGTGTGTTCAAGGAAAAAAAAAAATCTCCCTACATTAATATATGAGTATTAATATAAAACTTAAAAAAAAAACTAAAAGATTGAAATGAAAAAATGTAAAGAAGTATAGTATAAATTATATAAAAATAAGAAAACCTGTTACAGAGACTATGAAAATTGTGAAACAAGATAACATTTTCATGGATCCAAGGAAATAAAATTGGTCTTTTAATCAGGAAGAAGGAAAGTAAAATATTAATTTAATATGTTCAAGATAAAATGAGGTATTTAGATAAAATATGAAATTTGAGCCTAGAAAACATGTGCGCTCACACATTCACACACACACCCCCCACACACCAGGGAGTCTACACTGTAAAATCACAAGGTATATTACTGGGAACACAGGCTACTGTCAACAGTAAGTCACACTGGATAATGAAAACTTTGAACAAAAAGGCATGTTTGCTGATGGAAAGATACATGCAACACTTTTGACATTAATTGTCCTAGGAGAATGTTACTAGGATCTGGTCCTCAAAACCTGGAAAGAAAGAACTAACTGAACCCTTTTGAATTGTCTTGCTTTTTTAGTGTGATTTGGACAGATTAAAAATAATCTATAGAACAGTGTTTTTTAAAATTCCTCTACATACATTTAAAGTGGTTCTTTTTTCCATACTGTGAACACAATACTTGTCAAATTAATGTAAAAACTACAGGATAATTTTGTGTTTGTTTTATTGTTTTGCTGTAACCTTTCTTAAACGAAATAACTGAAAATATAGGTGGTATGATAATTTAAAACTTTAAAAGGCTTACTTCACTTTTGTTTAAAGTAAAGCAGGTAAACATATCCATAATTCATTCACTTCTTAGATTAGGCATTTGTAGTCTCTAGAGTTGTCTATACTTCTGTGATTTAAGCACGTTTGTTTAAATATGCAAATTTATTTCTCTAAATTTATCAACAATATTTGCCATTCATTAATGGAGTTCAAGCAGTAGTGTGCTATTATATGCTTTCAAAGAAAACTATATCAGAATCAGCCTTTGCCCTTGAAAGTTTCACTGAACTGGTCATTCCATTAAAAAAGAAAAAAAAAAAAGTTGTCTATTCTAGATGCACAGGGAAGGCAGCTACTGGTTTATGAGTTTATATCTCTTGTATTAGAATTTTAAATGCATAAACTATGGTTGTAGTATACTCTTTAAGTGAGTGTCATTTGTAATATAATGTGAGGAGAATACAAATAAGTTTTCATACAACTAAATAGATCTTGGTGCTACATTACATATTATCCTCTATGGTGAATGAAGCTCAACCTGTCTGCTTCTGTTTCTTGAAAAAAAAAGCAAATAAGATTACCTGAAATTTATAATTTAAAAGTAAATTTAGTGCCTTGTCTGTCTTACCAATTAGGATGATTTTATATAAAACTCATAAAATCATAAAACAGTTATCAAGTGACATTCTTAAATATGTGTGCTTGAGAACCTGTAATTCCTATTTTATGTCTTAATTTCCAACTAAACAGGAAAGATCATAATTTATCTATCATATGAAAACATCACAGGATCTGCTTCCTGATCAGATTTCAAATATGGCTAATAATTTGTAATGCACAAAGATAAATTAGTCCTCACTGTGGAGAGAAAAATTTCTTAAGTGTCTCTGTAATTTGAGTATGCAGTAACATCTATCTTACATCTGTACAGTACACTAAAATGCCTTTAAAATTGGGCTTCACCACCTTAACTATATGAATGCCATTTTTAGAGCTCAAGCCAATCTCATGAGGTTATATTATAAAATACAAGCCTACATTCATTATTTATGAGTGGATTTAAGATTTTTTCCCTTTTATGACTGACATGACTGGAAATGCCCTTGCCCCCAAAAATAAAAAAGCCAGTCAGTTCAATTTATAAATTTATTAGCTGAAAGTCTCTTTCAGGACACGTTATCTATATTGAATTAATTACATGAAAACAACACTTTTTATCTACATTTACAACAGATTGTTTCTGGATTGAAGTCATGTCCTTCTGACAAGTTAGCATTGATTCACATGAGTTTTACTCAAAATATCGAATAACGTTGCTTTTTCTCTGCCACTAAAAAGATTTTTACTTGTTTGATGGTAAAAATGCCATCAATTATTAGCCATTAACTTATTAGTAATGATTTAAAAAGGCACCAGATATATTCAAGTACACTGTTATACACAAACATGCAAATTAACACAAAAAAAGACATGTTATTTATGCCAGGTTTCAAAAGCAAGGGTGTGATGAAATAAATACTCCCATACCTTGTTGAAAATAACCATTAACATCGTGTTCTGGTGAGCAGTCTGAATCAGTCAAAATTGTAATGTATTGATACATAATAATTGAAACAGAATTTCTAATTCTAGCATTCTATCCTATAAAAATAGTCACATGTTAACAGAAAGGTAAGTTTTTATAAGATAGTTCATTGAAACATTGCTTATAATAAAATAATTGGTGGCCTCCCTGGTGGCTCAAGGGATTAAGTCTCAGTCTATGAAGCTATCCACAGCCACTACAGCACAAGTTGGATCCCCAGCCAGGGAGCTTCCCACATGGCTTAGCAGACCTCTCCTGCCTCACCCTCTGCTCCCCTCAGCGTGTACTTCAGTTGATCTGCCTGTTCTGCTCCCCACTCTGTCTCTGGTGAATCCCCTTGCCACCCCACACCTGTGGCCTACACACAAGCTTGTATGCATAAATAAATGAACCATTAAAAACAAAAAGAATTGTATGCTACATCAATTTGCAATTCTTTCACACATTGTTATCCTCAGCCAAATGGGTATTCTATTATTTTTTTCTCCCTTGCCCCAAATATTATTATTTTGAAGATTTATTGATTTATGCATTACAAAACTGGGGTATAGGCCAGAGGTGTGGGTGTGTGTGAGAGAGGATTCAACAGAGAGAGAGTGGGGAGAAGAACAGGCAGATCTACTGAAATACACTGCTGAGGGGAACAGCAGGCAAGACAGGAGAGGTCTGCTCTGCCATGTGGGCTAGCTCCCCAGCCAGCAATGAAACCTGTGTTGCAGTGGCTGGTGATAGCTTCATAGTGCTGAGACTTAACCCCTTGCACCACCAGGGAGGCCCACCCCAAGTATTATTCTAACCCAAGGTATCAGCCTTTCTTTCCAATTCTTGCATCCTTTTTGTTTTCTCTGCATTTTTGTTCATTTTTCTCTTTTATGTGTCATTATTCCTGGTTGAATATCATCTGACCATATTTCTTATTTTATTTAAACATATAAAAACATGTCATTGATAATAATGCACCAGAGAACTGTGGTATATATTATAGATACACATATAATATATTGCAGGCTTACATCTTTTTAGAGATGCAGATAATTTGGTGAGAGAGGGAGAGCTAGAATCAAATATGCTTTCTAGATTTTGTACAAAGTCCATTTACTTTGGTGCAACAGTCTGGATATTAATACTAATGATAAATTTAACCTTTTTCACACCACAGTCTGCTTATAAATGATTCTGCATGTTTTATTTTATAAAATAATTTCAAATTTAGTTACTTACACATTTCTATTTTATACTGTTATTGCTGTACATTTACCCAAAGGCCTTAAAAAATCGGCACGTTTACAATGACTAAGTGGATAAAAATAAGGTATTTATTTCTTATGAGACACCTAGTTGAGATTTAGTGAAGTCAAGTTTAGACCAAATTACATGCTGAAAGAGATTCATATATACAAATTATATACAGTGCCACAATTAACTTAGAATTGGATGCTCATTATCCTGCTGTTGTGTTCCATTTTTGTTCACATGTCAAAAAATCAAATATAAATGCAATTACTTTCCAGGAAGAAATAAATGTCAGCATACAATATTCAAAATGGCACCAATCACAATGCTAGATGACCACAACAATAACTTTCTGAAGATAACAATCCAGTAACTAACCCTACAGCCAGATCATTAAATCATTCAAAGAAATCTACCTCAATGGGGAAAAGTTTTGACCTAACTTTATAAGCTAAGTGAAAATCAACCCTGTTCATGATGTCTCTGTTCTTTTCTTAACCTCTACTCAAATTCTGCTAGTGACTACAGAAAAGCAGAGTTTTTTCCAAATTAAAAAACTGAAGTTCACCTCACCCAATTCTGTTGTGAGTATACTTCTCTTTGGAGTCATTTTAGGCCATTATTTGTTTACAAATCAGTAAGAATTCTTTATTACTGTGCCATATTGTATCCTTCAATTTTTCATTTGAAGAAGGATGTAAACTGGATGATAAAACATTGAAATGCATGTTAAAACTTATATAGCCGAATATATTTTGGGAAATTAAGCTTTTATTCATAACAACTGCATGAATTACAAAATAAACACACATGTACACAAATAGAAATCCAATACAGATCCAATACTCACTAAACAGTAGCTAAAAGAGTCACTAGAAGACAAACATGAAAATATTTTATGCGTATTTAGTGGTGGCTAATAAAAAATTTCTGTCCGATCTAGGAAAGTTTAGAAATACAGAGGGACTTCAGAATTTCTAGAATCTAACCAAATTATTTCACAGTTTAAAAAACAAAAGCAGCATGCACACACACACACACGCACACACACACACACACACACACACACACACACACACACACCACTCATGAGCAGTCATGCCTTCTGAATTGGTGTTCTGTAGTGGGCCAAGCAAGGATGACAAAATGCCAGGGGTAGATACTATGGCTCTTCCTCTCTTCCTCATAAAGATACCCTTTTCCCTCTTATAATTAAAAATGATTTTATGTTGAATGTAAAATTTTATGTCTTGGGATTTAATGTTATCTTTTAAATACACAAACAGAAGTCTTAAAATAAGAAAAATAAATAGAATGCAACTTCTCATTTCAGGAGCTATTAACAATAAGTCTACATATTCCCCCCAAACCACCAACTGGAATATTCTAACTTAACAAATGTGACCTGTCTGCTAGTGTTAATATACTATTTAAAGTAAGTATTACTTTTCTCCATCTATTTCTATCGTATAATAGAAACTACAGAAAGTCACTATTTTGAGATAACTATCAGCCTTGTATCATTTCAGGCTTCCAGTAACTGCTGGTCCTGAGCAAATGAATTAAATGTCTAAAAATTCCAACTAGGTTCACACTAGAGAGGAAGGATCAGAGCAACATGAAACAAGCCAGTTTGCAGTTGTTCAACTTAGAGTTAATAACACTAGGTCCATTTTTCCTCTTACTTCTCCTCTTTATTATTCCCCATCTACCTGAAAGATAGAGTTGACTCATATCTGTAGTCTTTGCCCTTTACACATTATGGGGCAACAGTTTTATAAGTATTGGCATGCTGATCTCCAATGCTTAGATAGTTAAAACTCTTACTATTAATATACCAATACATCATACTGTATATTTGAAAACTACACAATATTGCATGTCAACTAAATCTCAATAAAGTTGGGGAAGAGGGAAGGGGCTCACTGAATAATTTGCCAATCTTTCCTTAGAATTTTTACACTGTAGACTGTGTTTCCTTGAGACAGGTTATAAAAATATACTAGATTATATGAAAGTTAAGAACTCAGGAGTAAAATCCACAAATAGTCCTGTCAAAGAACAGTATATGTCACCTTCCTGATTAGTCAAAAAAATACAAAAAACAAAACATAGTAACATTATTCAGAGATATATTTGCTGGCAATATATTAGTCTTTACCATTAATATCTTTTAATATTTCTTAAATGATAGTTCAGTTTGAATAATTTTCTCACATAAATTTATTTTATCAACAGATGCAAATTCTCCCATTGCAAAATACTGTTTAAAGGATCTATATTTATTAATCTATATAGATAAAAATTTTTCACTCTGAAGTGTTGAATGGAGTTTGCATTTATGAATCCTCACATATTATGTTCTGACTTCACAGTTATACAGTGACTTGAAATTTATTGTTTTTTCTGTGGTAAAAGACCCACGAGTCTCTAAATTGCAATATTGAATAAATTAAGTTAATTGATATGCTCTCCACTCTGAGCATTTTCTTCTGAGTTACTGCAATGAAGTTTGATTTTGTAAGACTAAATATACCCATCCTGATGACTTCTAACTTAAGAATTATTTCTAAAGCTCTGCTTTTATGTGCTAATTTATTCATTACATTCAAAGTAATAATACTTCTAAAGTAACAAGGATATATGAAATATACATACAAAATACAGTATTATTAAAGTGTGATATGTGAAAGCAAACATGTTTTTGCATAAAATTTAAAGTTCCTTTAAAAATATAAACCTTGGAATACTTATTAAAACTACATATCAATTTATGCTTTCCATTCTTCAACAAATTGAAACTTGATTAAAATCATGATCCACATCATAACATGGAATATTTTTCACAGTGTTAAAACAAATTGAGGTCAGAAATAGCACTACCACAAAGATCTCACTCTGATTTTATTATATGTCATGGCTGATACCTTCTAGCACGGAGGTTATGTAGACAAAATGATCAGTGAATAAGGCAATATTACTACTATATTCTGAGCTGCCACAGAGGAGACTGTGACATTATTTCAAATAGAATATTCAGGATTCATTTCAAGAATATATTTAATCTATAGTATTTCAGAATAATTCTCTCTCAAAAATTTGAGGTTATTTCTTAATGCTGTTACCATAAAGACTAGTATGCTGTTACATCCAGTAGCCTTACCCTTCTATTTTCTGGTGAACTATTGCATTTGTTATATTACAGATTTATGTTCTTATCTGTGAATTCACAGACACTATACCATGAGAAACCCATGAATAAATATTTGTAAACCTGACCCTTTAGAGATTATTTTTAAAGAAAGGGAATGTTTTGCCATGCATAATGGATATATTCAAGAAGTTTATTTAAGAAAATATTTTGACAAAGTATTAGAAAATAGACATAGCATCATGACTTCTCAAGTAGTTTATACTAAAACTGAAACATTAAATTAGATTGCACTTTTCTCTGCTTTCATTTTCATCTCAATGAAAAAATAATTTAGCTAAGAGAATCACTGGTAATGTAACATTTAAGTGATTGGCCATATTTTTTATTTTTTGATCCTGAAAGCATCACTTTACTCAACATTATTAAGATAAAATGATTCTTTTGTTATTCTTTTATGGGTTAGTAACTTCATGATAATTTGAAAGAAAAACAAATAATACATTTCTTTAATAATATAATTAATATAAAATGTGGTAAAGTCTCAGACTTACTAAAAATAGTGTGGGGAAATTACATTGCTGCAATGGTATAATCCTATCAACCATATCCAAATTCAGTGAATGACAGAAAAGTAAGCACTGACAATAAAGGTTCCCTCGAGGGTGTTTAGAAGAAAATCTATCATCTGTAAACCCAAAGTGATAACAGCCATTAGCTACAAGGGATGTGACTGTGCTCCTTGTCAATTTTCCAAAAGAGAAAATGCATTTACTGAAAAGATAAAGTGTAACTGTCAAGTAAAGAAGACAGTCTTATCATTGACAAGATTAATCACAAAAAAGGTATTAAAAGACTAGAGTTCCAGGATGGTTTGCAGGAACACTGGATATATTTATCTAAGACGAATTTAACTAGATATCATTTATAAGCCTAAAAAATGAAACCAAAACTATCTCAAACCTGACAGCAATTTTTAATATTCGAAATAAAAATCACATACGGACTTGGACTTTCATAAAGAAACAGATGAATGACCTAAAACTTTTTTTTAGCGAACAAATGCTATCAGTTTTATAGAACTTACTGATATTTAGGAAAGGCATTTTATTTTAAATGCCTTAGTTGTAAAGTGGTGTTTTATTTCCCAGCCTATTCCACCAATCTGAAATCATGCTTCATTTTAGCATGTCTTTGAAAGAATGTATTCTGCCTGCCACCCTTGTGCCATTTCATGTCAGCTCGGCAGCCAGCAGCTGTTGGGCATCTTGCTGTCATCTGCCCTATGCACATCTAGTGAAGCAGAGTTGTGTTGTGACAGGAATCACTTATCACAGGCTGCATTCCAGGCCTGCATTTTGCATGATCATGTTGTGTCATTTAAAGCTAATAGGAATACAGTTTATGATTGAAGCTTATGAAGCAGCTTTGAGAACCAAATACGTCTGTGGAGTGCCAATTATTGTTTTGCTTCTTCCTTGCTGAAACATAACAGATTAATTACAAAACTGATCTCTCCCAGCTGCCTGATCTACAAGACAGTGTCTAGAGTTACTAAAGTCATTTCCTTAACAACCTTCATATGACCTAAACACGCATCCTGATCCTACTGTTAAGAAGATCTCACCAGATTTCCCCTTTGCTGTGCAACTTCCTGCCAAATCATCCTACAGTCTGTTTGCCAGTCTCCCAAAAGATATGAGACATTTTAACTGGTAATAAAAATACAGGAACTTTAGGTAAATCATAATATGCTTCTAGAGAGAATTTGAAATGGGGAAGAGGGTGTTTAATTCCTTTAAGGACAATAAGTTTTATATGTAGACATTTTATTGTGATAAATAAGTATTGACTTGAGATGCAAGTGTGTGACAATAAATTCATTGAGTAATAGTATTTGTTAATTTCCTAGAATATACCTCAGAATTAAATATTGAATGTGACAAAACACAAGTGCTGGCAAAACACACATACAATAAAAACATTAGAGTGACAATTTTTCCCTCCGTCATTCCTAGTGTTAAAACTTGCTACATCAAAATACTATTTATAAACCCTTCACAATATATAGTATAGTTTTGTCCATTCCAGTCTTTGGAACCGGATATTCAGAAAGAAACAACATATTATTTGATGATAAGATCCACATTAACAAACTCAGAAATATAAGTCAAACATCAGGTATGTAGGCAGGCAGGCCTAAAATCCCTCTACTCCATAGCTACACTTGGAAATGTATTTATATTTAGAATCATGTAATACGTTCTCTCCTACACTCTGTAATTGGAAAAAGATTCACCTCACTGTAACTTATCTGACCATAAGAGAGTTGATATAATGAAGGTATATGCATAATGCTTCTATTATTACCCATGACTTTTATTATCATATGAGGATAATTCTAGAAATTGAAAATCAGTCTGGCTGTACTTATGAAAGAAGAAGGCGATGTAATTTGAGGTAAGGCTAAAGAAAGAGATCAAACAATGCAGGTATTGGAGTCATAGTAGAGCATCATCTTTAGACAAAGTTAAATGGACAACCTTTCACTTGTTAAAATCAGGTTATAAGGGGATGACATAATCAAATTTAGATAAGATAAAAATTATGTGGATAGCAATATCAAGAATGAATTAGAAGAATAAAAGTCTGTGTATGAAAAGAACAGTTGTAAGAGTGTGAGACTAAGAGAGGAGATTAAGATAATCTGGAATACAAGAGTATACAAAAATGAAAATCATGTGAATTTGAGAGCATATAAACATCTTGAATTTGATGAAGGATTATAAAACGCTGTGAAGAAAAATGAATGGTATTACAGATACCTTTGAGGTTTCTGGCTTGATAAATTAGATGACAAATCTGCATTCCCCTAATATGGACATCTGGGAAAAATAAATTTAGGTTTGGGTAGAACATGGAAATGAAATTGGTTAAGAACAAACAAAGAATGTCATCCTTAACAATATCCAAAGGGACCTAGGAAGAGTGAATTTCATCCTGGATATTAACTATGAGCAATTTCTAGAAATGTGGTAACCAAGGCTTTATGCATTTGTCATCTCCTAAAATATTCATGGTATGGTAAGACAAAAGGATCTTAGATAAAAGCATAATTAATGCTAAAAGCTGGATGGAGAAAAATAAAGTCCCAAAAAAGACCCAGAAGTAAGATTAGAAAGATAGGTAGTACATTAAATAGAGTTGTTTCACAAAAACACTTTTAAAAAAGGAAAAGTATTTTAAGTATGATAATGTCATTGAAAGTTTTAAGTATTGCTAAAAGATTAAGGAAGAAGAGCAGATAAATGCAACATGGATGGTATTAGGAAATTAGCAAGACATATTTTGGTGGAATAAGTTGAGATGAAACCAGAATGAGGTAGAACAAATAATGTTAAAATTGTAGGTATATCACCAGTAGATGAGAGTACAATCCCAACTACATGTAAGAACCCTCTGAAATGCAACAATTAATTTAAAAAATGAAGTAAAACATTCATATTTTATAGAAAATGAAAAATTAATACATTAACATTTCATAACATGGCTAGCTTAATTAGTTATAAGGAACTATGTATTAAATGCTAATAAGAATTTTATGCACAGAAGATAAAAAACAATGTGTCGCATAACCTCAATATTAGTGATAATATAGAAAAAAGTAATTATACATCACTGGTAAGTCTGTAATTTGATACCACTTCTTATGATTATCCAGCTGTATAATCATTTGGCATTCTCATTGAAGATGAACGGTAAATACCCTCAACAGTCATTTCACATCATGATATATGACAAAAATAATGAATCCAACAGGAACAGTATATCATGGCAAAAAAAATAGAAATAACATGTTAAGTAAAAAAAAGATTAATAAATTCTGATTTATGATAGAACTAGCATACAAGAACTATGCATTTGGATTGCTTAAAACAATCAAGAGTGCAGGTAGTACAATTCCATTTACTTAAGAGTATATATACATTCAAAATGATACAGTATAAATGTATTCAAAAAGATAACATTCAGAAAGATGTTTGTTTCTGGGTAGGAGAGGAGATACAGAAGACTCTTCATAGGTAATAAATATTCTAGTTTTTAAGCTGGGTGTTATACAGTGGTATAAATTTTATTATTACTTTAATGTTATTAATAATTATTATTACTCAATGCCATTTTCTTAATATACATGATATATTTAATAAAAATAAAGCATAAAGTAAATAATTAAATTTGGGGGAGAGGTTGAACCTGCCATAGGTCTTAGTATGGGGGCCCCTGGCATGAAGAACTCTATTCACAGATTGTTTTTTCCTATTTCTTACAGTGTAAGTATGTGAAGGTAAAGCAAAATGCATTGATAAGCAATAAAAATTAGGATATATCGACTAGATAATGATTAACAGGAGTGCTGAATTCTTAAAATGGTCCATAAACATAATATACAAAAATTATCAAATATTTCAGTTTCAATTTGTCTTAACCTATTTGCATGACCTTTATTTCCACCAACATATCATATCTTTGTGGAAGATAAAGGAGATACTTGCAGAAAGAAAAAGATTAAACAATATTAGTGAATGTGTAATGATAATACGGGCATGTGAAGTGGTAGAGAAATCTTTGAGCGAATAATTAAATAAATGCAAATCTCACAGAATATGAAAAATAATAGATTGATTTGGGTTTCTGCTACCATAAGATATTTTGATACATTTCTTTTTGTTGTTGTCCCAATATATACATCTGTAAGATGGACAGATAGCCAGACAGACAGAAGCCCTTTTCACATGGAAAATTGTTGAAGAGGCAAAGAGCTTTTGTGTGTCATATCTATCAATAATTCCTGGTTATAAATTAAAATTGAGTACTTTCAAGCTATTATTAGTATTTAATTAGTTTGTTTGAAATAAAAATAAGTTGATTATGGGCTAACAAAAATACTTTTTAATGAAAAGTGGCAATAGTATCCTAAAAATTTGCGAGAAAAATAATTTTGCTTTATGTTTCTGCAAACTTCTTTAATATCTAGCTTAAATATCTGGTGTCTCTGTTTCCATATCTACTACAAATTCATATATCACACAGCCTCTGGAAACTCAACTTTACACTCATGAGAGAATAAAAATGAGAAAGGCAAATAATCTTTTAGGGTTATTTTTAAAAGAGTTTGACCTTGCAGCCTTCTCAAAAAAATTCTCAGAGAAGCCTAGAGGTCTCTAAACTGCATTTTAAGAACTCTTACCCCAGGAAACAAGTTTAATGAAGTGTCCAACATTCGCTGTTCCACATTCATTTCTTTAGGCATTTGTTTCTCAGGACACTTGGACTTACAAGAAAAAAGTTGTTTCTCTTCCATACAACTTGATTCATATTGTAATGATTCAAACCTTAAGAGAACTGAAACTCAGTCCTGATCATCATATGAAAATAAATAACAAATAGTTCATCCCTCTGGTTTATCTAGCCACTTAATTTTACTAAAAAGATAATCTCAACTAAAGATATTTAAAACATGGAAAATGAGGATAGATTTTTTTTTTTAAACTGCATGACAAGTGAGGAAAAGATAACATAGATTTGCAGGCAGATGACAGTGGGTAGGAAAGGAACTATTCCTTTAAACCAAGAACTCATTAATAATATAGAATCATCTAAGAAGATGCTGTCAGGAGATAGGTAATTTTCATCTTGTCTCTATATTAATCAAAACAATAGAGCTTAGCATATAAAAATGAATAGTCAATTACTCCCCTGGGAATTCTTTTAAGATATACCCAGAGTGGCACCTGAGAGCTGGGGTTCATCAAAAATTTAAATAAATAGTACAGATGAAAAGAGACATCACCATTTTCACTTAGTCCTTCAATGGATGTTTACAAAGTCTATTTTGATTCAGGCATTTTGTTAAGGGAAGGCACAGAAACACCAAGGGGCTTCTCATTTTCAAGTACATGGATCCAATTTAGTTCACAATTGCTAATTGCAGGCTTTAAATAGTAAAGCTAAAAATAGACACTTAGAAGTAGTTGAAGGATTTAGAATTTTCATGATACTTATAGATGCTCCTTTATCACTTGTTTCATAATAGAGAAGAAAAACAATCAAATTTCCTATGATGATTGCAACTTCCATAGATTGAAATTGTTAGATGAACAGGCAATTCATTAGCCTTTAACAGAACTTATAATGAAATCTCATATTAATTGGAAAATTTAAATTTCTAATTTCATCAAAAATAATGAAGAGTCACTTCCCCCTGAAAGACAAAAATATCAGACTTGTTTTTTTTTTTTTTAAGGACTAAACTAATATTTTAAGAAGAGCTTACTTTTTTCAAATAGTTCTATAAAGTCTTCATTTTTTAATCTTCAAAATAATACAATATATAAAGAAGATTAACATCTTAAATACATAAATTTGAGTAAAAGTAAAAATCTCTTTCAGAGTCTTAGCAGATATATTTACTAGAAACAAAGTTATTCAATAAAAATACTCAAAGATATAAATATGCAACCTAAAGCAATAAAGATATGCTTAAAAAAAGAATGCAGAAAATATTACTTGGTTATACTACAAATAATTAATGCTACCAATTAACTTACAACTTTCAGGTGGAACTTCCTTTGCATGATTTACACAGTTGAATGCAATTTGTTATTTCTTATCTTCATGATTTAATAAAATCTTACATACACACACACAAACACAATCAAATTGGTTAAGCCCTTACATGCAAAATGCTGGAAATAAACCACAAAGTAGCTTAGACTATAATAGAAAAATAAACCTAGATATCAAGAAATATGAGTAAAAGAATTTTTAGATATAACTTTTGAAGAGCTTTTGAAATATGTGTTAAGAGTAGTAAGACTAGTAAGGCTCAATTTATACCAGTCTAATTTTGATTCCCTAACTTAACCAAGTTCTCTCATAATAAAATGACTTGTCTTTGACTATCAAAGTTCCTACTTTTCCACTAAGCTAAATTTTATGCATCATTTGAAAATCAGATCATAATTTCTTTTTTAGGAAACCTTTCTTCACCCTTCTTTTTGGCGTATAGGCCACTCTGAATCACAATGGCAGCACTAAATACTCATAGCACTTATCACACTTCAGTGGAATTTAACTTCTATTTTTATGCTATAAATACCTTAAAAGTAAAGGTAAATTCTATTTATTTTTATTTAATTTCTAGTGCTAGTACAGTGTCTGGCAGTCTACCATAAATTGGCAAATCAATATTTAAAACTAAATATTGAATGGAAAAATAAATGTCAGTTATTAGGATTTAGAATATTAGACAGAATTTACTAATGACTTGTTCCACAATTAGAATGCAGGATCTTTGAAGACAAGTACATTGTCCCACTTGTACATTACTTTAATAGCTTAGAGTTGTGAGTAACAAAATTTAAATTTCACTAATTTCTAAATGATGAAGTTTAAAGTTCAAGGAATTTTGAATGAAAAGTTGGGTAATAAACTGATAAGGGAAGGAGCAGCCTATGTCTGTGGATCTTAGCAATAAGTATGTGAGAGCTCTATTCTAGGCCATACCAACAACTACTGTTCTTCACTTTGTGTTAATTCTTCTTACAGAGAATAAGACTGTGTGTTTAGTTGAAGGCGAATTAGGAGATAGGTTAATGCGTACAGGGACAAAAAGATCCTTAAAAGTAACATGATTAACAGAAAGGAAGAAAATAGAGGTTTTGATACAAAACACTTCTGTATACCTACGCTCATAGTAGCATTGTCCACAATAGCCAAATCATGGAATCAATCTAAGTGCCCATCAACAGATGAGTGGATAAAGAAATTGTAGAATACATATTGAGGGGAATAATAACAGCTATTAAGTTGTGCACATATGGAGGAATAAAAATGCCACCCCAAAATTAAAGAGAACTTGGAAAAAAGAAAAAAAAGTAAAAGAAAACAGTGGTCTGAAAACATATGCTATCAAAACCCACCCCATGTCTTGTTGGCCAACAGACACACTGAATTCTAACATTTTAAATCACTGAATTCTAACATTGTCAAATACATGGAAAAATAGAATGAATAATTTTCCCAGTGGTACACAAAAAATAGCCATGGTCCCACTGGGCCAAAGACAGTGTTTGGGGACCAGTATTCCAATATAGGCGTCACCTATATTTCCTTTAGTGCTATGACTTCATGGCCTTGGGTTTGTATTTTGATGATTTAAAATTACTAGTAAATATAGCCATTATCAGTAATGATATATACAGGTGTACAGTCAGGGAGTGGAATTTTTGTCTGTACCTTTATTAAATTAAATATTGATGATAGAACATAGAAGTAGAGACATAATTTGTCATCCTGTTGAGAAGTAGCATGTAGTTGGGATTTATGACTTTCCTCTTCAATCGCTGTTCCATATTCATTTTGTTTTGCTCTACCAATTCACATCACTGATGAGTTATATCCAGGAAGTTTTCCCCTTTCCACTATTTGCAGATAAATATCTGAGACTTCAGAAGTTTCCTCTATACAGTTGTAGTACCCATCAATTAAACTTCACCACTGACTTTTGTTAACAACCATTTGAGATTTTTTGGATGCCATCAGTACCTTTTCTGGTTCTCAGTATATAAGTGCAACCTTTATTCCTCTTGACATTCAATTATTTACTACAGAAAACAATAACCCCCCTTTTTGGCTCATGTCTATAATGTCTACGAGGCAATTAATGGAAAAAAATGTCTATTAATGGAATAATTAAAGGTTCATGAGTACACTCAGCCTTTGACTATTTAACATTTTAAATAAATTTTTGGCAAGTTTTTTCCTGTAAATATCCACATGCTAAATACTTTAGGTTTTGCAAGTCATGTGGTCTCTGTCATAATACTTATCTCTGTTGTAGTGGAACAAAAATAGCCAATGTGTAAATGAATAAGTATATATGAGTTCCTATAGAACTTTATTTACAAAACAGAAAGAAAGTTGGATTTCCCCTGGCCTGGTTTGCTGAGCCATGTGTGGAATCATCAGTGAAAAAACAGCAAAGAAACAAAATATTGAGTGGACATTAGGTATAATCATAAATGGCAACAACGACAACTATACCCTTATTTTCCTACACTGTCAAATTCTAGTTGGCATGGAAAATATTACATCAATCATTGGTCTGGCTCCTTAATTCTGTAAGATTGCACCCTACACTGAGGGGATCATATTCAAATGGGCAATCTCTGTCCCACAAATACTTTGGATGATAGAATCATTAACTTTTTAATTCATTTATTTTTCATTTAATTGGGTTTCTAACTCAAAAGCATGTTATATAAAACACAGGGACTTCGCCTAAGATATGTAGAACACCCCCCAAATAACCATAAGACACTCTTAAAAGATGGCAGTTTAGCATCTACAAAATTAGTCTCTGTGTGATTCTGCTTCTTAGGAAGATTTTCTACCATAGATGACTTCTGTGACATTTACACAAGAAACAATAGCCTCTGTATTTGGACTAATTAGAGAGATTCTTCCATGAAATCTTCCCCCAATTTCCTATTCAAGCATCCTCCAATTTTGCTTCTTAATTATCCCTGCCTATCCTGTCAGAGTAGGAGACTGAATCAGCAGAACAGCTTACCTCCATCTATTCTCTTTGTGGGCAAATCTGAAAATTAGATTCACTGGCAACAGAATTAAAGTGTGTGTGGTGTGGGGGGAGAGAGTTTCTTCCTCTATGGATGTTCAGTGCCAATACTGAGTGGATATTAATACCATAATTCACTCTGATATTTTATTTATTACTTACAACCTCTTATATATCAGATCTTAGACTTCTCAAATTTTCTTTCGTGTATATGCACCATTTGTATTCATCAGCTAATTACAGGAAATAGTCATGGAGTAATACACACTAGTAGAAAAAAGAAAAACAGTGTAGTCCAAAAAGGGCTGTTTCTTATTCCTAATAATGAAGTGCTAAAATGTTCAACAGCTTTTCCTCCAGTTTGAAAGCATATATCTTATATCCCTAATTGTCTGTACTCCCAACTCCTCACTGGCATGACAAATAGGATATTTTGGTGTGAAATGTATCACCATCAATTATATACTGATCTTAGCAAGACACTTAGGGTCCTTGATACTTTATGTCATCATCAAGATTTTTTGTGTCTGTATAACTAAAGTTCTTAGATTTGTTTGAAGCAAAAAGATAGACATTGGTCTACCTTTGAGAGAAAAGGGTAAAGTCATTCTAGAGTTCTTAGTGAAAGTTACTTGATTATGTAGATGATATATATGTAACATATAATATAAATATACATACATAATATACATGCACTATAAATATTAATATGTGCATATTCATTTACATAAATAGAATGTTTTATTTGTTTTTCAGTGTGGAGAAAAGTGGCTTCATGTTATTGATAGCTTCACATAAGTGCCAAGTTCACATTAATTCATCTTGGTAAGCATATCACATCTAGAGTAGCAACTTGAATTAAAATTCACCATGCAATTATATTTATAATAATACCATGCCATTTTATAAGATGCTTAAGCATTTTCTGTACAAAATCAACTGAGAACTTGATTTCAAATTCGTGATGGTGGCTCTGCTCTCTGCTGTTTCCCCAGGGATTCAGCCATGCTTTTGATGCACTATTTGGCAAGGAAGAGAGAACTGAAATGGCTTTCAGTTAGTATTCTTACAATGATAGTTCTTACTTCATACGTTAGAAAGGCATTATGGGAATTGTTCCAGTTGCTGAGGATAGCAATTCTAATCTTAGACTCAGGAACTAAGGAAATAACTACATGATGACTTCTGGGACCCAGTGGACCTACTGGGAAGTTAATTCAGATAAAAATACATTAATTACATTCACTTTGGCCCCCACCCTGAATGCAAGACTTTAATGCTTTTGGGTCCTTCATGGAAAGTTGGAAGTTTCCCTTTCCACATAAATGGCATGCATATCATTAAGGGAGGCTAGGAGAAGGTATGATATGAATTTAAGGGGTTATAACAAGGAATCTACCATCTTTCACATAGCACACCATCCATTTATAAAGTGATTAGTGTGGGAATTAGATAAGGTCAGGGCGCTCGAATGTGAAAATGTACATGTTACCACTAGCATGGAAAATAATGGCAGATTTTATTCCCTGGATTTCATAAGTGGTTTTTAAAGCCTGTATTGTATCAATCAAACAAGGCTTTGGTATGTTGCTTATCAGTATTATTTCTCAGAGACTATGATTCACTAACTGCAGGGAGAGATCTCTTTGGTGGAGATCGTTGATATTCAACTCTGTAGGCTCGATAAGCAGATTGGCATTATCTGGGAGCAATGAGAAATGCAGAATCTCAGATCCCACCCTAGACTTACTAAACCTGAATTTGTATTTTAACATTATACATAGCAATTTGATTTGCCAAGTAAGTAAATGAGAAGTCCTGGATTAGACCATTATATTAGAGTTATTTCTATGTCATTTAGATGCTTACACTTTGATAAGCATTATTACTTTGCATCTGTTGATTCTGTTTTGCGACTTCATCTTCCATTATCTTTACTGATATCAAGAAGACCATTTCATTTGTAGCTCTACCAATTAATACTCCAAATTTAGAGAAAGCATATGGAGATGATCATTGTTGTGGCCAAAAGATCCTAGTATTACATGGCATGAATGAAGACAAAAGACAAATCTTTCTGACTCTGTGAATTCATTTATGAGGGGAGGAGTAAGGTAAGACATTATTAAGAGGCCATTCTTTCTTCTCTGGATATTGTACCATCAACTTTTTGGTCTCTAATAATTATCAAGAATTGAAATTTGGTTCAGATATGTGTATGTGTGTGTATATATGTGTGTATGTGTATATATATGTGTGTATGTGTGTATACACACACACGCTCAGTTCAAGTTAAATTATCTACTTTCTTTCTTTTACCAAGCACCTAAAATTTCATTGCCAGAGTTATTTCCCAAATTTCCATTATTAGAAATTTAAAAATCTTTGTAGTTCTATTTGAGCATAATCCCTCCATTCCTTACATTTTTCACATTATATCTTCTAGCTAAATTGAGTTTGCATTCTGATTAACAAACTACAACAGTAATGTGTAGGGCAAATGAATGGCATTTTAACTTTCTTCTGTTAAAAAAGGAAAATATGTCTTAGGTAACTGAGAAACAACAGAAAATATTTCAAAGGTACCAGAGGTTTCAGTCCAGTATTTTTTCAGTTCCCTTGCTTTTCCAGATGTGCCAATTTTAATTGTTGGATACACATTCTTTTCTTATCAATACATTAACTGCTATATAAAAGAGATGGCAAATTCATATATTCAAATACTTTATCATTATCACATAGATTAAATTCCTGAGCTTAGTTTCAGTTACAAAGAGTAGAGGATTATCTTGTCAAAAGCAAGATCTTGCATATCAATTTTTGTATTTGATGAATTTTGAACTTGTTATTTCCCATACTTTAAATTATCAGTGCTACTTGAGTTAGCAATCCATTAATTGCCAGTATTTTAATTCTTCCTGTAAATGTGTTCATAACAGCAACTACTTCTAAAAATTATTTACTTGGTGGGTACATGAATGTCCGTAGTTAATAGCTACACCCTCTGTTTCATTAATGTATTCATTATGCTGATAGTATTCTGCTCAGATTTATTCATTCCTTTCATTCAGCAAATGTTTTGGTGGCACCAATTATGCACTAGCTACTATTATAAGCCCATGGAATTTATCAGAGGACAAATAAACAGATTCCTTTGGGTAGAGCAACACAAATACCAGACCTAAGAAACAGAAACTATAATTAAATAAATACATAGAGGAAACATTTTAGGAATAGCATAAAAAGGAAAACTAAATGAAGTCATTCCTGTCAAAGCATTGTCTCCAAAACAAGATTAACTAATTTAACTGTAGTTTCTGATCCATCAACAATAGGTCAGGTAATCTGCATGGTAAAATAATTCCCTCCTTCCCCTATGGGAGGATCACCTGCTTGAGACAATTTTCCTTTGATAAAAGAAAATCCTTGTCCCACCACCTTTCTGACTATAAAAACTTGATTTTGCAGTATCTCTCTGCTTAATAGATGAGATACTGTTTTTCATACCTGAGATGTACCCCAAGATACCCAAACTTGCACACTCTAAATGGATTCTGCCATCCACCAGGTAAAGACTGTGCTGATAATTTGTTTTTCTTCCATCATAGGAGGATATATTCACATTTTATCCATGGTGTCCATGTTATTAAAGGACAGATTGAGGCCACACTGTCCAGTGGCATATGTCCCATAAATAAAACCTGATAACTGATCTATAAAGATATTTGTACTATTTTCCAGCTTAGATTATTTGAAGAGTCTCATCAGACACCACTTACATTCACCTAAGACTTTCATTTGAAGGTAAAGGATACAGTCCAGTGATAGAATGCAGCCAAAATTTCAAAAGACACCCCATACCATGTGCTCCATTGAGCACCTTTGTGCACCTTCACTGTGCTGTGTCTCTGGCATGACTGCCAAAATCTGTCGCAGGAATTTTGATTTGGAAAGACCAATCAGATAAAGCTCTCAGTGTTCCTCTAAGACAGGGTTTTCAGCTTCCTTGGCCAGATGCAAATTATCAGTAAAGAAGGATCAAAAGGGGGTTTCAGACTTTAATCAACACACCTTGAGTCCTTCTGCTCTTTATCTTAGCCAAAATTAAAACAAACAAGCAAAAAAACAGATATAAATCATCCCCAGAGATAAAGAGAGAGCATTCATACTTTAGCTATATATCAATACTGCAACCAGATAAAATTCTAGGTGAGCAAAATACACAATAGTCCTTCATGGGTGAACTTGCAGGCCTTTTTAGGCATTAATGACAGTTGTAGAGTTATGGTATTCCATGAGTTCAGTGACATGTTCAGTCCTGTTATATTTATTACTCTATCAAGCTGATTTCCAACTGCTGCCAATATTTTGGAAAAAAGCTAATACGTGTCAGAGTTTTGGTGTATACCAGGGATACAGGCACAGCGCCTGCTTCAATGACTTTGTCATTCCAGACTCTACTACACTGTCAAGAACATAATAGGCATGCTAAGTATTTGTTTAATACAAAATTTATTTCCCCTCCAGGGAGTTTCCTTATCTGATTAGGCAAGTCTCTTTAATTATAACTTGTCTCCCTCAATGTAATTTTTGCTTGCCTTAGCAATCTGAGACTAAATCTGAAGTTTTGACACAATTGGGACCTATGTTAATTAACAATAGTTATTGCTGACATTGTATAACCCTATTTGGGTACAGTTAAGTAGATCATGAGCACAAAAACTATAATTTTAATATACCACGTACACAAAAACTATTGTAAACCATATAACGATAATCAACTCATATACAGCTCCATCTGGATATTTCATTAGATTCCCCTCAGAAGTCTCAAAGGAGAACCAATAGCGTTATGTGGTCTCCATGCCTTCCTCAGGTCACTCCCCTCAGAGCCATGCAAGGAATAGTTTCCCATATAGATATTATAGTTACATTCACATTTCACACACTTGAACAAGTAAATCAAGCTCTGACATACTGGATATGTACAACCCACTTCCCATTACACCAGGAAGATGTCTTAGGAGCATATCACCAGGATTCAAAAACACAGGGAACAAATCTTGAGTTGCAAAGCAACATCATATCCATGCAGTGGTAATATATGTCTTAGGATACCTGAAAAAAAAAAAAGAAACCTAACTAGTGAATTTTTTAAAATATTGTTAATCAAATGGTAACTTGAGCTAAATGTTGATTAGTGGATCAGCAGCAAGTGCTGCATCACATCTGTCCTCAGGATTACCTAAATGAACTTTTAATGCCCAGCTACAAATCAGGATAAGTCAAATTTTCCTTCTCTCTAAAAAAAAGTAAGGTAATTCTCCCAGATATGTTAGTACCAGATCTGAAAGAAATTACTAAGAGTATTATTTTCGTGCTGTAAGATACACTCATAAAGATGCAACTACCAACCTGTGAATGATAACCCACCTGTGAACCCTGTAACTTTCCCCATGATTTCTTCCATTTTTCCATTTATAACTTGTTTAAATCATAGTTCCCTACTCCTACTACTGGCATTTTTATTTTGTTGCTGATTTGCTTTGGCTAGTCTGTGCTGATTGTACATTAATACAAACAGAAACATCAGTTCTCAGGGAGATATAGTAGAATCTGGAAGAGTTACAGAACTGTCTCTTCCACTTGGTGATGGGACTTCATTCAGTTAATTCTAACAAGGTTGCAAGGGTTACTTTTACAGCCCATAAAGTTCCTTTAAGGATGGGTACACATTGTCAAGTATTTTGTTGTTAATATCATGTTATATGTTTTGATTCCTAACTTCATTAATACATGTCATTGCAACCACAGTTTAAGGAAAAGTGAATCAGGAAAGACAAAACAAATTTCTGAAATGGAATACATACAATGATGTACAGCAACAGTACTCATTACCTCATTACTATCCTAGAAATTTTTTCACTGGAGTTCTCAAAACACTCACTTCCTCTCTTATATACTAGGTAGATATAATCTTTAAGTTACCCAAGTAGTTCTTCCAATTTTTTTTTACCACCTATATAAGTAACCAATATTTTTTGTCAACCTTAGAGTTTATTCTTAGGATAAACATTTACTTTTCCATAGAATTCAATTTACTTTGTTTTAATGTTCTTTTTGGTTATATTTTTTGTAGGATAGTTGTAAACTTGTGGATGGCCAAAAATTTTAAAATACACCAATAATTTCACTCCCTGGAGACTGCAATTAATATTTTGGACGTGGTCCTCTAAATTATCAATAGGCATTCATTTATTCATTAAAGAGATAGAGACAATATTGTGTAAACTATTTTGCGACCTGCTTTGCCCTCCCTCTTATTTTATCTTGAATCTCATTCCACATCAATTACTATGTATCTACAGCATAATTTTCAAGACTGTATTATATTATAGTACACCAATATCCTCTCACTAATCATGCAGCAAATATTTCCCATTGCTTCACTTTTTTAACTAATATTTTTCTTGAAAAAAAAATTTTCCTACCACCATCCTTTATGTCCTCTCGAGCCTTCCTCCCTCACCCCCAAACTCAGAAACTTCACTTCACTTATTAATGTCTGTTCATTTTTTAAAATATTTTATTTGTTCAAATCATCTTTTACATAAAAAGTCAGTATTTGTCCTTGTCATTCTGACTTGCCTTACTAAACACAATTTCCTCAAACTACTTCCATTTTGTTGTAAATGAAAATATTCCATCTTTCTTTATAGCTGAATAGTGTACATAGTGTGGATATACCACATTTTCTTTCCCCAATATTCCAGAGGAAAAAAGGCAGCAGATATTTAATTGTTCATTATAGATTTAAATGAGACTCCTGCTGTTGGAGAGATACAGAATGTGACATAATCATGTAATATATTTTCATGCCAATATTTTGTACATTAATGGTTTTGCACTTAATGGACAATAAAATGGTTAAGTGGCAAATATAGTAAAAATATATAGTGAAGTACTCATCAGATGAAATATATTTAGGTAGGCCGAGATGAGCAAATTACTGTTTCAAAATTTTAATTGTCACATTATAAGCAAAACCTAGATGAATTTCACTCTGAATTCAGTCAGCAGTCATTCCCAGCAATATACTTCCCAACTCTAACTTAAGGACTACAGTGTAATTCACCTTCTTCTAAATTATATAACAAGAGTAGCACATGTAGAAATCAAAAAAATTAATAATCCTGAGTTCATTTTTCTGAACATTCTACCAATCCACAAGACTGTTGGTTCATGGCTAAGATTAGGTAAATATCTAAATGTTGCTCTAACTAAAAGCTTAGTATTTCCTCCATCCCTAAATAAATTACCCACAGGTCTGCCTATTATGCAAATTTGACTTCACTTTCTTCTACCACAGGCCTATGAACTACATAATATGACAAAGCCAATTTCAAAATAATAAAAAACCAACACAATCTTACATCTGGAAACTCCTATCAGAGAACTGAATATCTAGTTTTGTCTTGGCTAGGAAATGATTACAGGATTCAGAAATAGAGCCAGAAGCAGGCAGGTCCTCAGAGGGCTCTGTCATGACCTTCAGGCAACCTGTTCAGGTATGTGTTGAACTAACCCTGCTCTCTATCTTTCATGACCTTGAACATGACATTTTCATTTTATCAATTAGCTCTGCTGAGTAGATCCTTGTCCATGAATGTTTATTTTATATCACCTCAGACACTATAGGTATTACCTGCCTCAGGTTTATTTTATATACTTCCATAGTGAGGATATTTTCTATTGTACAAATGTTCAGTTAAAAGTCAGCAATTATCTTTCAAAAGGCTATAGAGAATGGCTCATCCCGCAATTTTTGAATCTAAAGTCCCAGGGGTCTCTACTGAGTAGCCTTGTTCAGTTTCTTCCCAAAGATCCTTTTGTGCTTTCTATTTGTGTATACACCAAAAATTACTCTCTAGTGATCTATGGGTAACAAATATTAAATCCTGTGACTCTTTCTCTAAAGTATGAATAAGCATTGTAATACATTATTTTTGAGGGTTATCAAGTCCAAGTCTCACTGCACTAGATCAGATAGTAGCTGTTTTAATATCTCTCTCACAAAACTTCAAATATCAAGTACTATTCTTTAAAAAGCAAATATTGTCTTACTGGACTCTAAACTAGAAATGAAAATTAAACGATCCAGTGCCTTGTGTTGTATCAATCATCTTTGACTTGTCCCAATTTCTGCATAGTCCTTACCAAATCAGATGAGACTAAAGTGATCTAGGGTACCACCTCATTTAATCTCTCATAATTTAGTATCACTATGAATAATTCGACTAGCACAACAGTACTGCAGAGATATTAAAAAGGGAGCTAATGGAAATCAAAACTTTGCTTCAACCATTTCCTTAATCCAAATAGTGATCTTTTGTTGCCATCCTAAAATTTTCTATTGCTTACTATTTACTATTTCTTAAGACCTGGGAAATTCCAAAGGTTTTCTTTATACAATCCATTATAACTGGACAAAAACATACTAAGTTGACATTCCCTGTGAAGATGGAAAGACAGCATATGTAAAGTGTTTTAGCTAAAATTTACTTTTAAGTAGATATAACTGTCATTAAATTTTAAGAAAATTAATGAGTTGCTCCTATTTGCAGTTTTTATAGTTAGAAGACTTCTAAAATTGACATAGTTCAAGGTGTCATCAATAGCAATGTCCTTTCTTATTAGACATAGACAGTAAAAACAAATTTGTTTCATTAGCTATTTCTGATCTGAAAGTATTTTAAGGTATAATTGAACTCTAAATCCTTCATTTATGTAGTAGCTAGAGGGTTAAAAGCTTCATTAGGTGACGAGGGTATGTATTTTAATGTTCAAAAATCATTAAACTTTTACTATTTTTATTACTGTATTGTGCAGGAATTACAGAATTTTAGTAATTAATTATCTACTTCAGTTCAATTTAGTTTCTGCAAAAAACAACCATGTTGCTTTTATTATACTTAATAAAATCTAATCCAGTAGATACTATGATAGAATCTTTACATAATATATACAAAACTCATCCCTCCCTTAGGCTCCAAAACCAATTTACATGTAGATGACACAATTTTATATCTCTTTTAGCATAATTTAGTTTGCATTTACAAAAAGCACAAAATGAGCACTTTTCTCTCATGGGAAACTACAATATTGTAAGTAGGTACTTCTCCCATAGCTCAAAACACAATTTGAAGAACAATAATTGAGAAGTCCCTTAGGGATTATAATTGATATAATGGATAAAGCTGAAGTTAATATAATTATTTTCAAACAATAATTCATTTTTTATTGCAATGTATGGTAAATGGTTTTCTTCTCCACAATATCATGTCTGTGTATATATTCTATATTAATGACAAATCTTATAATTATTTAGAAAAATAATAAAATATTCTTGTACAACTGTTTTATAGGGTTCAGGATCTCTCTAGTGCTAACTTCTGCGAACTGGGGTGATATTACTTAGAACAAAAGTCAAATACATATATTCACAATGAGAAATTTAGCGGGGGGAACCACATCACAATAATGTAAGTATATACTTCAACTGACAGGAGGAAGGGGGAAAGGTAAAAAACATCTTGAAAAACTAGTTTTGGAGAAAAGTGAACCCCGTCCAGAGAGTTCCTGACATTAATCCACCTAGGAGCTCATATACCACTTCTCTGAATGAGATTCCCTGTGGCTCAAACCAAAATCTGGAGGATTCAGGACGCTGGGTATGAAATCCATAAGTATCTCAAGTTCAATGCCTATCAGTATGCATCTTTTGAGTGGCATATTATTCTGACAACCTATTAAATTTTAATTTAGGTGGGGCCTCTTACCACAATCAGGATTTTATCTGTCCTTGCCTTTTGCATATCTGTTTCTGCACCTGTCATCACAGTGATATTGAGGAGTCTAAAGAAGTACCACCTATGGTAGAAATCTGAGGTGCTACTAATGGACTAAGTAGGGTCTCTTATGCAGAATCTTTTCCTTGTCATAGAATTCATCTTAGAATTTAGGAATAAGAGTAATTGCCCTCTCTATCTCTTCTCAGGCTTTATAAATCAAATCTCATGCACATCAAATATATTTTGAGATGTGATTTTATTGTTTAATTCAAAAATGCTCATAAAGACAAACAACAGTTCACTCATTGGCATAGACATTGCAGAGCAAATGTAAGATGAAGGCTAGTAGAAATTGTCTGTGAAATAGAAGACAAGTGTGCAAGTAAATATACAACCATTGGAGATGATACTCAAGCAATATATTTATTAACTAGACTGCTGATGGAAAATGTTCTTTGATTGTAAGAAACAGGTATTACTTATTTTAAGACACAAAAGACAAATAAGATCAATAAACAGAGACACTATCTTTGACTCTCTTCTAGTATACAAACCTAACTCTAAACACAGAAGGCTCATGTTCAAATAAGAGTTTAAAGTCTTCGGTCACTTAAACTCAGCTAAAAAGAGCCACAGTGTATTCCAGTGAGGTCCATACTGTCCTCTTGAGTATGCAAACTATGTGCTGCAAACTTTAAGGGGATTGTATTGAAAACTAATGTAAACTGTATAAAATATCTTCCATTTGGGCAATTAAGCACCTCCCAACCTAGTATAGTTCTGTCCTGGTCAATTACTCTACTTCTACATCTGTCCAGCAATGTATGGCCTAGAACATGAAACTGAATGGGAAAATAGTGAGTAACAGACTCAGGCACAGGCATAGATGGCAATAATAAGACAGAAACATGCTAGGAAGCAGCAAATATTAGAAGAGTACAAAATTTATTAATGCATTAATCAACTGATTCATATTTTTAAAAAAATTCCCATCATTTTTTAGAAAATAAATGACTCTTCTGTACTATCAAGGAAGTTTAGGAAAGCAATCTATTCAGCTAAATTTATGTTATACTTTTAGACTTTATTAAAGGATATGAGAGAGAGAGAGAGTTAAATGATGTACCAATCCTTTGAACTAATATCCTTAATCAGGTACCCTTAATATTGGGACAAATACGTGTTTGTATTTTATATCATTTAAGAAAGAATTTCATTTTATTAACACTTATTTGAATTGCAAAATATTCATCATCTATAATGTAGGTCCTTTATCAGCTTTAACAAACAATTTTAAAAATCACTTTATTAATTATATCAGGCATAAATGTTCTATTAATCAGCCTTGATCACTTGAGATGAGCTCTTATCCCCTCTCTTTAGACTTCATACTTGAGTTGTAGAAGCTAATAAGAAAAAAATAAATTCCTAAGAAATTCTCAGAATAGAGAGAATTCATATTCATTTTATCAAAAGCGATTAGAAATTTTATACCACATTATGGTCAATACTTAATGTATGTGGCAATAAATAGTAATGTTAATAGCTTCTTTATTTTTGTTTATGTAAAGGTCTTATAAAATGTTTGATTATTATGAATTAAAATTACAATAACATGTTCTATCTAAATACTTGTTAAAATATTGCAGAAGTCAATATTTATGTTACAATAGATGATAGACTTAAGAAAATATATGTAACCTATTCAGTTCCAATTACTGGAATCATTTGAGAGTTGTGTGTTATTGGCTTTTTAATTTTGAGAAACACTTGTAAAATGATTTCAATTCAATTCATAAGCAATTACCAAACACATACTATCTACTGGGTACTGTATTAGATGCTAGGGAAATAAAGATAAATAAGGCATGGTCTCTGCCCTTGAGGCAATAACAATTTTGTGCAATGCAGCCACATAAACAGCTGGCTGTTATAAAATGATGGGTGAAAAAACAAATACATATAATGATTTTGGAAAGACATATAAGAGGAAATTATTTCCATGAATATTAGATATACCATAGAAAAGAAGTAGTTTCATTGTAAGTGAAATAATGTTTTAAATACAAGGTAGTTTTAACATAGTCTTGTATGTTGCAAAGTGCTTAAAGTATTAAGTTGTAATAAATTATACATAGTACAAAGTATGTTACTGTGAAACAATGTCAATAAAATTTGAATTTAGATAAAAACACAATAATGAATTATTTTCTTAATGAAGAGACAGCCATGAATGCACCAGAATGACTGATGCAGAGTGAGTAAGAAATGCTACAATCTGTAATTCAAGTTACTAGATTTCTAAAACATTTTTTTTTGCTTTCGAACAAAACAAAAAAGCCAGTTGGGTGAAATTCAAATAATTCATAAACAAAGAGGAAGCTCTGCTAGTGAAATTTATGTAGAAAATATGGATAGTAAAATGGCATATAGAAACTTTTAACAAGTAGATAAGGGATCTTAGAAGATGCATAGAAAGATGACCGAAAGCAAAGATTACCAAAAATTATTTAGTCTAAGAAAATAGAAAAAAACACTGAGATGACCTGGAGAAATCATAAATTTACCAAGAATATGGGTCTGGGAGTAAAAGCTATTGATTTGATGTTGAGGCTATGATAGGATATTGCCCAGAAGCATGCTACAGATAATAGTGAATGAGAGTGCATGTAGATTAAATTAAATACATTTAATACAAATGCGAGGGCTTCCCTGGAGGTGCAGGGTTTAAAGTCTCAGCCCTATCAAGCTACTGCCAGACACTGAAGCATAAGTTGGATCCCTGGCCAGAGAGGTAACACATATGGCACAGCAGACCTCTCCTGTTTCACCCACTGCTCCCCTCAGCAGTGTATCACAGTAGAGCCACCTGTTCTGCTCCCCACTCTGTCTCACCCCCTATACCTCTAGCCTACACCTCAGTTCTTGTATGTATAAAAAAATAAAGTAAATCTTTAAAAAATGCAAATGTTAAAGTCATCATCAGGATAATACAACATAGATTAGATTCTATGCATGTAATTTGCACTGTGCTTGAGGGATTGAATATAAAAAAAAATCAGTAAAACACCAAGATGAAGTTTTACAACAATATATTCTTATATATTTAATATATTCTTAGGGAGAGAAACATAAAGAGAAACAACGATAGAACATAGATCATAATGCAAAAAAAAAAAAAGGTAAACACTACATAAAACCTAGCTTTCTAGAATTCAACTATGACTCATAGGCATACATAAAAACAAAACAAATAAAAAAAAAACTGAGAGAGGTAACCATTCAAAATCCACTAAATTAGCATAAGTTTGAGGAGAACATGTCCATAGGGGAGCACGAATCTTTTGTAAATTTGGTAAATTCAATTTGTATAAGGTTCCCATCAATTAGTATGAAAATCTAGGGCAAAAGGATAATTAACTCCATAAAGTCCTCAAACTCCCATACAACTTATCATTCTAATCTCACAATGTTGATTTTCATCTAATCCTGAAAAAAAGCTGTTAGTCTGACTCAATTGCAAAATGGTTAACTTTATTCATAACTTACAGCCACCCTAAAGTACTCTTACAGAAAATTTAACTTTAAACAAATTTTGCTATGTAAATTTCAAATCACTTCCTCAAGTAAGCAAGAGAAAAGTTATATCAGGAAATGTGGTGGTTTCCACCAACTATATCATACAAATAGTATGGCTGAAAACAATTGATACAATCACATGTGAGAATGTTGTGTGGAAAAACACAAATAACATGAGAAATCAATTTAAAGTTTCCTAGGTAGTGACAAAGAATGTGAAAAGGTATTTTTTCAACTGGTTAAGCAATGAGTAATGTGGTCTTCGTAATAAAAAAAGACAGTATATACTGATTAATATAAAGTTATAAAATGGATAAACCTAATAAAATCTAATCATCTACATGTCTAATTATTGAGTTAAAGTCTTGATTAAATTTCTGAATAAGAGGTACCTATGGATTTATATATTTTTATTACAATATACACTGAATATTAATTGTTCAAACCTGTGGTAGAAGAGATGAAAATAATAGACAGAATTTAAGAACATGAGCAAAGAAACTAGCAGATTTGGAATTAGTAACCCTTTCCTTATAAACTGGCATATAAAACCTTAGTTTCTTTACCATACAGACTCCTTTAAGTTGCTGTAAAACAAATTACAGTGCTTTAATGGATGGCTGTGTTAGGAGAAAAGTAATGGAAATCTTTGACACTGGAATCAACAAAACAGTTCAAATCCATGAGCTGAAAAGATACTGAAGCAAGTAATTGTCTTCTCTAAGAAGTTAGTTATAATAAGCTTTAGCGTTGAGGGGAAGGAGAACGCAGGCAAGGCTAGAGGTAGAATTTGATAATCAATATACAGCCTAGGACATTTATCTTTTTATTCAAGTTCTCTTCTCTCCAAAGAGTAAGCCAGAAAAACATTCCAAAACCTAAACCAGGGATGGAAAGAGAAGTGATAGATGCTCATCTTCCACTTTGCGTAATGAGCAACACTGAAAGATAAAATACTTCATTTGGAATTCCTAAATGCAAAACCACACATACAAACATGAGTAGACAGTATGCAAACTTAACAAGTCACAAAATATACAACTGAAAATTTTGAGTGGTGTCAGGTTACTGTACCCAACGATCTATCTGGGAAACACAACAAATCATCTTCGGATAAAGAAACTTTTAACTTGGTGCTCTAGGAATTAAATATATGAGAAATAAGACATTATTTTTAAAAGGGACAAAAATGTAAATATAAGTATCTAGAATAGTCTATAAATAAAATGATTTTAAGTTTCAGTCACAATAATGAAAGGCATTAAAACAAAGATGACACTAATATATTTACTAACCAGAACAGCTAAAATGACTAAAAGTTTGAATAGAGTCAACTGAGACACCATTTGTGAAATTGGATACTATATTAATGAATATAACTTTAAATAATGAAGATATTTATTTACTTAATTTCTTATACCGTTGCTAATTTTTGGACAGTATTTTATTCTCCCCTCAAGTTTAGTCCCCGTAGATCTCCCACCTAATGGCACTCATAATCCATCACCTTTCCTTAATCTTGCAAACACTCTGAGTGAGCTACTACATATTGCAGTATGTTCTCAATTAATTTTCAGTGTCTAAGCTTAAGCTGATTTCATGAATAGAAAAACTTACACAAACAACTCACAGTGAAAAAATTTTTTTTCATATAACTTGGATTTATTTAATATTTGCAAAAATTTGATAGTGGGTACAAATTTATTTTTTATTATTTTTAGATTTTTTTTTATTTGAAGAAGGGAGATGAAATCAAAGAGGACTGCCATCATTCTTTAGAAGAAAAGTAGACTGGCTAGTGGTCCTGTGCCAAGAAGAGCAATCATGAATATTGTGTCAGAACTGCAAACCTGAGACTAGACCATATCACAGATGCTTTTATTTCATGAGTCAAGGTGTAATGTTTGATTAATGTTTTAAGCAAGACTTTTCTGATAAGGAAAACTTGTTACTGTGAAAGAGTACACGTCATTGGATGCCAATTTCTCAGGTACTAATCACTTTCCATAGAGGGAAGCATGTAGTGGTGTAAATAGGTAGTATTAAAACATTCTACCCAATGAAGATATACTCTTTAAATAGTTATTGCAATATGGCATGAAATTTTTTTATGTAAAAGCTAGAATGACAGAGGCAACTGACCAAGAGCACAGAATTCACAGAACAGATGGTGTATTGTAGGGGCATCTTGTACACAGAGAGAAGTGCCATTTTTATATAACATTAAAAAAATGGTATAATTTTTTTTTTTGCAGCTTATTCTGGTGTAAAGCATATTTCCTAAGGTTCACGTCTACATTTACTGATAGATAATGGTTATAGTTTCATTAAGATATGTACTGTATCTTGATTTAGAAAATACAGTAGGAAAAGGACAAAACTGAAGCACTAACTCTTCCAACCTCAAGACTTACTATAATGGTAACACATAACGTAATAAACCAATGTTACCTCAATAAAAATGAAAAAAAAAACTTTTGACTTTCCTATCCAAGTTATTCTAAGCACACTTAAATTTTTCTCAGTTTATTGAGAATGTCATCAAATTTTTATATCGAGTACATTGAAAAGTTATCTCTTTAAATTCATTTTAGATGAATTTGTATTAAAGTATAATTTTAGAATTAATCCATTGATTAATGGATTACAGTTACAATAGCCACATTTTACTCACTTACTCACTTACTTATTCACTTTATTCACTTACTTACTAGCCACATCTCTCAGTGTCCACCATATTGGACAGTGCAGGTTTAGAACATCAACACTATCCTGATGTATTATAAACACAATTTAAAATTTAAATTCATGTGAACATGTTTCAATTATAGACATTGTAATTTCTACCTTATACAATTAAGAATTTGAAACTAAGGATGCTTCAGAACCTTACCCAAAGGCATACTTTAAGAAATACAGTTCAAATCAAGCCCAGTTCTCTCTGACCAAATGTCTTTCCTTTTCCATTGCAGTATTTATATTTTCATTACATATTATAGTTTCCACTATGCTATTCTATTCCTCAGAAAATTTAGAATATACACTATGTTTCGGTAAAAAAAAAAAGGTAACCAAGCTAGTTATTGGCAACATATATTTTGTTTATGTTGTTTGCCTAATTATTTGAACAATATACATAATACTAAAACAGAGAAGCTATGTCTATATCATCACCAAATTCCTTTCTTTAACTTACAACTATTTCAATTGAAACTTAAAGAATATGATATAAATTACATAAAGCAATGGGCTATCAAACTATTTCAAATATCTCTGTTTTGATACAACGTTTTCTTGTTTGAAATGTCCCTGACATTTTGTTAGAGGCTAGCTTTACCTTAGTTGAAATATTAGTGTACCTTATATTAAGTTCACTGATTAATAAAATACATGTATTTATTCAATTTGAAGTCTGGTTTCTCTTAGCTGCATTCTCTTTACATTTTTGCTTTCTCTTATACTTTCTAGCAATCTCTAGAAGAAGTGATGCTCTAAACCACAGAACCATCTGCAACTATGAGCTGGAGTCATGGTCTGTGACTTACCACTGTCTTTGCTGACTGCCAATCATATCTTCAGAGCAAAGGCAGTTGTAAGATTCTGGAAATAAGAACTTGCTCCACTTTCTCTAATTCTTTGGGCAAGTTTAAAAAAAATGTAATAAAGGGATTAGCCTGTTTCTTCTATTATTGTCATGGTCCAGTGACCTTGGAATCAGTTTGCAAGATCAAATAAGACTCCGGTGAGAATGTTGCCTCTATTCCAACATAATAACTATGGGAGGAGATTTAATATACTTTTGGAGGAAAGATGGCATCTTAGAACTGAGATCCTTCTGTTGAGTGAATGGCATTTTTATAGGAAAGGTTCTTTTGCACAATTTAATACTTTCTATATATTACTCTCAAAGAGTTCTTTTGGTGTGAAAAATGCAAATAAGGTTTATATTTGTAGAGTGCATGGTATATACATGTTACATTTAAATGTCCTCACAGCCTACCCAAAGATCTCAATGTGCTATTTTAAAACAATTATTTTTCAATTTTTGGAACATATGTGCAGATAGAATATCTTGCTGTAGAAATTGTCTAGCTTCATATTATCCTTTAACACTGTCCTGTCAGAATATACCCTCATGGTATTCTTTTGCAGATTTCTTCCTAGAGAACAGCTAACCACCTTGAGAATTTAAATTATAGCCAATATATCATTTAAAACTAAAGTATGCTTATGATTTCTAACTGATGTTTTTCAATAGTGAAAGTGTTATAATGGAACCAAGAGGGTTATGATGTTTAAAGAAACATTGACATCCTTCTCTTCTGAATTGCAGTTTTTCTCTCCTTCTGATATGTACCCATATCAGAAGCTGAGAAACTTTGTTAGAAGAGCAGTATTAGAATTAGGAGGATAAGAGTGCTACATTTGAATACCAGCTCAAACATTTAAACATTTGTAGCCTTGGGCAAATTAGCTAGCTGCTGTAAGTCCCACAGTTACCTTCTGCAAGGGGTAATTCTAAGGATTAAATGTGAAGCTCTCTGAGGCATTCCTGAAATGGAACAGATACACAATATGTATTCCTTATTATTGTTTATAAGAACGGTTGCTAAATGTTTGTGTCATTCACAGATTTTTATGTTGAAACCTAATCTCCAATGTGACAGTATTTTTAAGGGATTTGATAAGTGATTAGGTCATTAGGGATAAGCGCTTATAAGTGGGATTTGTGTCCTTATTAAAGGGATCCAGAGCTCTCCCTTCCCTTTATGCAGTATGAGGATACATGTAAGAAGAGAAAAACTGGAAGGGGCTGCTCACTAGAACCCAATCATATTTCCATGCCCATCTCAAATTTCCAGCCATGAAAACCAGAAGAAACAAATTTCTGTTGCTCATAAGCTACCCAGTTTATGATAGTTGTCAGAAATGCTAGAAAAGAACTAGTAATTATTTGGAAACACTAAAATCAAATAGTTCATTTTGAGCCTGTTTACGTATGTGTACATCTTCAGAAGAAAAACTGGTGATTTTAAGGAATATTGAATGGACAGAGATAGGGGAATGTAAATATTGTGATAAATAACCAAAACCTAAAGGAAAGTTATTAACATCCATTGGGTAACATCCATTGCTGCTGCTGTTAAATTAGTTTGTGTGTGTATCTGTGTATGTGTGAGTACATATGTGTGTAAATTTAAATGTTAAAATTGAGTGTGGGGAATCAAAAACACTCTAGGAGCTCCCTGGTGGTACAATGGGTTAAGCGCAGCACTGTGGAGCTGTGCGGGTGGGGTGGGGTGGGGTGGGGTAAGGCGCTAGTTTGATGCCTGGCCAGGGAGATTCCTACATGGCGCAGCAGACCTCTCCTGCCTCGCCAGGTGCTCCCCTCAGCAGTGTATTTCCGTCCATCTGCCTGTTCTGCCCCCCACTCTGTCTCTGGTGAACCCTCTCATGGCCCCACACCTCTGGCCTGCACCCCAGCATTGTATACATAAATAAATAAATCTTAAAAAAAAAAACCTCTATAAATTTCTGTTGGGTTTATTAAATGAATAAAATTTATAACCAAATAATTTAAGGGCATTTCAAAATACATAAGATTTATCAAATCCAGCTGCTAATATAGCTTACAAGATCTGTGGTATTTTAGAAATGAAGGAAAGTAACTGTAGTTCTTAAACTAATGCTACAGTTTAACAATGTAGGAAGGACAAGGGCTCAAAAAGGGGTAGAATAGAACACAAGGGACTATGGTGATGGTTCACGAGTGAATTGGTGGTGGGTAACCTATGGGGAATACACAGTAATGTAAAAAATATGAATAATAAAAAATGAAAAAAAATGTAACTATAAATAAATAAATAAATAAAGGTTTTAAAAGATTGTATTAGTATTAGCTATTTTCAGAATTATATTTAGCAAGAAACTGCTAGAGATAGGCATGAATTTTTCACCTCATCAATTAATTTTGATTAACAAACTACAATATGCCATTTTATTTTGTAATTTAAATGTCAGATGCTTAATGCCCAGAATTTAGCAACCTCTTTAATATTTAATAGCCTTCACTGGAATATTTAAATAGTAATTGAATAGATCTATGTAATATTATACTAGAATTTCACTGTATAAAGCAAAGCATTCTAAATTCATTGTAGTATGCAAAACTAGTAAAAAAAAGAGTTAAGTATTTTTATTTACCTTCTCTCTTTGAGAATTAATACATTTGATTTCTCTTGCTTTATGTTCAAACAATAATAGGTACATTCAATTTAATTACATTTAATTGAATTGCATTTCATTTCATTGCTGGTAATTAAAGCAGCAGTTCACAACATGCTGATATTGAAATCTGAAGGGATTCTGTCATAAAAATAAAATTAAAACACTTGTGGAAAGTTACATTTGTTTTATGTAATTATCTTTTTAAAAAAAATAATTGTATAGAAATGTCATTTTATAAAGAACTAGCTAAGATTCAATGTGACTTCACAAAGTCACTTATGTATGGAGTCTAAAAAAAGCAAAAACTCATCAAAACAGAGTAAAATGGTCATTACCAGAAGCTGGGGTTAGGGGACAGGAGGGATGTTGTTAGGTATGGAGGGTAAACTGGCAACAAGTAGATACATAAATCTTGGATAGCTTCTGTATAGTCTAATTATTATAGATAATAATGTTGTATTATGAAATCCAAACTTACTAAGAAACTAGGTTTAATTATTCTCACCACAAAAAAAGAAAATTAAGTGATATGATAATTATTAATGTTACATGTTGACATTTTAACGTCATTTATGACATTTAATGACATTAAAATGTCAACATGTCATACACCTAAACTTACACAATGTTATATATCAAATATATATATCAATAAAAAAGTTACTCATCCCTAATTATATGAGATGTATAATTCACATTAAAACAGTAAGATACAAAGATGAAAATAAAAGTTTAACTTTTCCTGAGATCATTCCATGAGCAGTATTTGTGACAAACTTTTACCAGTCACAAAAAATATTTATAAACTTTATAGTTTATAAATCCTCATGTTATCTTAAAACAAGCAAAAACAAAAGACTCTGAGAAGCCAGGAATAGTAATAGGAACATATTAGAAGTGTTAATTGCAAAGAACTAAAAACCAAAAACAAAAGAATAAACAAAAGCACACCACCATCTACCCTGCTAAAGACTACCACTTACAAAGGATAATTTATGCAAGCAAAATTGTCAGTACTTGGTAGTTCAGCAATTGGGTTTATGTTCTTATTCTGTGATAGAGCAAGCTGTTTGATTTTGGATAGCCATTTAAGTAGTTTCATGCTTAGTATTATCATTCAAATGTGTAATTTAAACAAATAACATGGACTAGGAGAACTTTTAGAGATATTGGATATTAGAAAGTATATAATTAGCTCAGGTATCATAGTTCAGCAAATAATACTTTCTAGTGATATATATGTATGTATAATTTACTATTTTCAAAAACCTTTCCAAACAAGGCTACAATACAACTTTTTATAGACCATAATAATACTATTGAAAGAAATGTAGCACTAAATGACAATATTGATTTTAATGCTGGTTCTAGATCCATCATTTATTCTTTGGAATAAGTTATCCTTTTGTTTCTTCATCAGAAAAATGGCAATAATAAAACCCACTACATATTATTAATGGACATGTATCTGAGAATGTATTTGACAAAAATATATAACTGAAACTATTAAGCAAATATAACTTGTAAAATATTTTCCATGGAATTGATGTATTTATTGGCTCTCTTAAGTCTATCATTGGCAGCATTTCCATAATCGTTGCTTTCATTTCCCATTTAACATGTGGGAAAAAAAAGAAAATTAAAGTAATACATGCAAAGTCTCCCAGACACTGGCATGGAGGGACTTGAATCCCAGTGAGCTACCTTCTCATCTAGGGCTCTAATAAACTTGCTTTGTGGCAATCTAGCTTCTGATCTTAAGAGTTACAACCAACACTGTTAAACTATTTGTTCTGTTTTATACCCTTTGTCATATGCTACCAGAAAAAATGTTCTGATTCCAAGATATAATAAGGATCTCTCAAGGGCAATTTGCTCATTACATAATGCATTAGCATGCTTTACTTTTATCATTTGACTTCCTCTGTTACAAAATACTTCACTGAAGACATAGTAGAGACCAAGGATATGTAAAAAGTGTATTTCCTATCATCTCTATCCTGTGACATTGTTTAGAGACAAATTTCTTGGTTATCACCTATAAACAGTATAAAGATCTGCCAAGAAACAAAACAGTTCCTTTTCCAAGTTTATCCCTTGCACACTGAGACACTGAGAAAATAATCATTAATCTCTTGATTTGGGAATCATTAATAATATTTATATAAGCTTCCCTTGGACAAGTTCTAAGACTTCTAACATATTTTCCTAATTGCACACAATTAATATGAAAATAAGAAATACAAAGCAACTATAAAATCATTTATGTTTGTAATTCCTAATTAAGGAAGACAAAATGATACATATTTTAAATTCTCATAATTACATACTATTGTATTGATTATAAGGAAACACCATTGAAGAAAATTAACATATGTTCTTCTAAATTAAGATTGGTTTAGACCAAGCATAGATTTTGTTGTATTTTTACCTTTTGTTCAAAACCACAAGATGTAAATAGAGGTTAAAGAGTAGATGACCAAAGTGAGAAATTTTATGGGGAAAAAAAGAAATATATATACATATAATTTGAATTCATATGTTGCCTTTATCTTTATGATTTACAGAATACATTATCTTTGCATTTTGCAATTTACATTGCTTACCAGCATACTTATTAATATATAAGTGTCTTCTAGACTAACATAATACAGGGAATATTATCTCACTTGCTAAACTGCAATAGTCATATTTTCTTTTCAGAGAGAACATCTAAGTTCACTTTTCAGTCATTTTTAATATATATATATATATATATATATATATATATATATATATATATGAATCTGCTACCCCAGATCACACTACCTATGCGGAGCGAGCCCTACTTTGTTAGTATACAGTTGCAGGGAGGTATTTGAACTGTGTGAAAATCATTTAAGTCTGTAGGTCCTCTGTTTAAAGAGGAAAAATGAAAAAAAAATAACCACACAATTAGAAAATTAGATACATGCCAGCAATGACAGCTTATAAAATGTTTAAATGGCTCTGCTTAACTTTCATTTTATTCAGAATTTTCAGAACACTCAGAGCTCTCCATTTTCTCTATTTTCACAAGCTTGTAGTTTTCCAATGCTATGAACAATGACTCCAAACATTTCAATGAACAAACAAGCATCTTAAACCTGACCCTACTGCATTCTGCCATAGTTAGAAGTAAATATTTAAATCACCTTCTGAAAGAACAAAAATCCTTGCTAATTGCATTAAAAAATTGACTTAAGTAAAACATAAACAAGCCTTTTGCCCTCACATTGACAACACAGTAGTAGTCTTTATATTGATACTATGAAAGGAAATATTCCTTTATGTAGAAAAAGGGATCCATTCTAGACGATAAGCAATGCTTAAATGGCCAATTTATATATTTTCAAGTTTTAGAAATCTATGCATCAGCTAATATTTCCCAAAATTGATGTGTTATTTTCAAGCTATTTATCTTCAATTATTTAATTTCTATACCTAATGACATGCATTCTTCAAACAGGTAGCCCAAGAATTATTTTCCTGCATTCAAAGTTAAGGCACAAAAGGAAATTGACAACATAGCATACACACATATGTCAAATAACAGAGAAGTTTTAGCAATAAAAATTTAAAAGTAAAGTGTATGAATTACTTGATGAAATTCATTAAACAGTGAAACTTGGATTGTATATGATAAAACTTAGAAAAAACAGCTGTCATGAAAAGCTATGCTTTGACAACAAACTACTTGTATCATATGTGGACAGTCACCATTAGGCAGACTGAAGGGACATATTCTTCAGTCATCCACAGAATGTGTCATTTTTCCTGTCACACATATTAGATTAAAGGATCTAACACAAAATACAATATTGATACCAGTCCTATTTCCATAGTGTTTGTGAAGTGATCTTGTATTCCAAAATAAATGAGAAAAGTTTCCTTATAAGTAATGTGCCAATTTCTGGTAAGACTTCTATAATTCTAAGTCAAATGCAATTAGAAGATAAAACATTAAAAATTAAAGTTATATGGGAAAATTGAATGAAATAAACATGCATAACATTGTTTTGCAAGATTAACAACTTTGTTAAGGTTTTTGTTTTTAAAGGCAGTGTTATCACAAAGATTTCAGTGTTTAAAGTTGCTGTCTACATAGCATTATTATTATGATGATAAGATAGAAGCATGGCTACTGAATACGCACATTTATCTCTATAGTCCCACTAAAATGAAAGCAAAGGAACAAGGAACTATAAATTCAGAGAGAGAGAGAGAGAGAGAGAGAGAGAGAGAGAGAGAGAGAGAGAGAGAGAGAGAGAGAGAGAGAGAAACACAATTCTGGAAGCTGAAAACTGAACAGGCAATAGTTATACTAATTAATGAAAATAGCTGAAATCTGCTATGGAGAGATTTAAAAAAGAAGTACCCTGTTTCTGGATCAGAACTCTGAATGTAAGGGCAGAATTGGGTGTAAAATTAGGGAGATGATTAAAATCTACAGAGGTTGGGGCACAGCCCTTTCCTTCTATATCACTCAGCCAGATCCTGTGTCTCTGCTACACTAGCTGGATAGAAGTTCACTTTTTATATACAGTAGAGCAGAAAGGAAAGTATATACAAATAGCACAAGGGACTTTGGTAAAAGGCAGGAGATGAGTAATTGAATAAACATCAGCTGACAAATGGTGGGATTACTAGCCACTTCCGATGTTTATGTTCCAGCTAAGCTTTTATTTCCCAGGAAAAATGTCGTAAGATTCTGCTCTAGATATATTGATTATCCAAAGAAAAATGGTTTGTCATTCCATTTGGGGAGATCAAGAAAAGTACTTGGTACCTATCAAAGTAGCTACTGTGAAACCTACCAGTAGACAAGTTTATGTATATGCAAAAGAGTTTCTGATCCATTTTTCAAGACTCACTTTTCAATCCATGTACTAGTCTGTGATGATTAATTTTATATTGCCAACTTGACTTGCCTAAGAAATGCCTAGAAAGTTGGCAAAATATTATTTCCATTATTTATGAGTTTGTCTATAAGTAAAGAAAATTGCTCTCACTAATATTGGAGGTATCATCCAATACGCTGAGGGTCCACATAGGGAGAAAAAAAGGCAGAGACAGAGCAAATTCATTCTCACTGCTTGAGCTACGACATCCATCTTCTCACGCCCCAGGACATCAGTGCTCCTGGTTCTCAGACTTGTGTACTCAGAATCCCACAATGAGCTTCTCTGGTTCTTCAGCTTTCAGGTGGCACATTATGAGATAGCTCAGCTTCAGTAATGCCTTAGTCCATCTCTCATAATCTCATTCTATATATCTCTATCTCTATATCTGCCCAACTATCAATATTATTATATCCTAGAGACCCCTGACTAACCTGTCCTTGGACTGTTTGCCATCAAATACATTACTCACCATTTCCTATTGTGCTGGGTTCCACATTATGATTCCCACAGATGATATTTCCTAGGTCCCTTTGTTGGTTTACCTGACAGTGATATACTGTCCCATTATTTCACTATTAGATGCCACTATCATTGTAACTAATTCCCAAAAATAATCCCCCTTTTAAATATTAAGTTTTTTTTATCATTTCACCTTCTAATTAATTAATTAATTTTTAATTGAGGAAACATTGGGGTATTCCCATCAGGTATTACCACCATAAGGAGAATGACCATATTGAAAAGGCCAGAAACATCAAGTTCTGACGAAGATGTTGAGAAAAGGGGACATTCCTCCACTGCTGGTAGGAATGCAAACTGGTCCAGCCCTTAAGGAAAGCAATATGGAGGTGTCTTAAAATACTAAAAATGGATCTGCCATTTGAACCAGTTATTCCACACCTAGGCATCTATCCAAAATTTTCCAAATCACTAATTCGAATGGAAACCTGCACACCCATGTTTATCACAGCACTATTTACTATAGCTAAACTATGGTAACAATGTAAGTGGCCCAGATCAGATAAGTGGATCAACTAGATGTGGTATATACGCACAATGCAGTACTACTCAGAGATCAAAAAATATAAGCTCATACCATTTTAAGCAACATGGATGGATCTTGAAAGGATAATGCTAAGTGAAATAAGTCAGAAGGAAAAAAATAAATACCAGATGGTGTCACTAAATACTAACATATTTTGGTTGGAGTTAGACTAAAACTATTTGAAGGGGAAAAGCATGAAATAGTAAAAAAACAGAAAATTCCCAAATAGAAAAGCAAACATGAAAAGAAATTTCAGAAGAAATATAGGCAATGTTATAATTAAACAGGAAACTATGTCAATAATATGTATGACTCTAAAAAAACATTAATGGGACAATTAAAACATCAAAGTTGAGGAAATCATGTAATACAGAGCAAAAAGTAAATGTAAAAATATGAGAAAAGATGACAACATTATGTGATCCAATCAGGAGGTAGAACATCCGACTAGTAAGATTTCTAGAAAGAGAGAAAATGAACACTGATGAAAAAAAATAACTAAATCAGACAAGGTAAAGATACAAGAATTTCAGTGCAGAGTTCCAATTTGACAGAATCCATATATTACAAGTATTACCTAATTAAGTGAATAAAAAAAGAGATTCCAAACCAAAGAATCTGAGGGATACCCAGGATCCCAAAATGCGCATGCTTTAAAGGGCATTCTGCCATCTGCCACATAAAGACAAAGCATCTTTAGCGTAAAAGAAATTTAATAGAATGTAGTGTACATAAAGAGAAAAAAAGAAGAAAGGATAATAGTTTCCCAATAAAAGACCCACACACAATTACCCAAACCTTCATGGGTAAATGCTCAAATAAGGTCCACTTGAAGCAGGGCTGCTGAGACACAAAAGCTTGCCACATGTCTAAGATACCTTCTATCAGGGAACCATAGGAAAGGGGCAGAAGGGGCCAGGCAAGAGTGCAACAAAAGGAGCAAAATTAAAGTACAAATCAAGTTAAATGCTGTCATTGTCTCTCACAGGCCTCTCAACGTTCCCATGGGTCTGTTAACTACATATCTCAATCATGGGTCTCTCAACCTCTTCTCTTCCAGTTATCTATATTGTTTCAACTCCATGTGTCTCATCCAAGTTCCCCAAGTCCCTGTTCCAAGTCCAAAGCTAAGAAGCCAGCAAGCCCTTCTTCTCCACATGTCTCTCTGCTCCAAATGTCTTATAGCTTCATGTGGTTCCTGAGTGCTGTCCCTTATTAATGAGGCATTTGCTAGAGGCAAACTATTCTAAATGTTTCCAAAGTGATCAAACCAATCCTATACATACAATCAAGAGTCAGAATATCATTTGGACTATAAAGTAGTAACAGTGGTAACTAAAAGGCAAAACAGGGCAAAGTCTTAAGATTTCTGAGGAAAATTGAATCTCACTTGGAAATTCTACATTCTCCAAATTACTTAGAATTGGAAATAAAGGAAAACTTTTACGAGATTTTCAAGATCGCAAATGTCACTTCCCATGTACCCACAAGAAACTAATGAGTTCTCCAAAACAAAGGAATAAATGTAAAAAGAGAAAGGGACCAAGTGAACTAAAACTGTAGAATAGTGAGGAGAAATTATGAGGGGAACTTCCAGGTGGATAATATAGGAAAGTTCTGAGATGACAATAAAGAACAGGAATGTAAAAAAATCTACTTCTGTCTAGCTGAAGCATTAAAACAATAAGGCAGATGTCTTTATGAAAGTTAGCACAAGAAAATTTAAAAGCATGACTAGATTACAAACATGTTTGAATACACTGAGTTGCACATATAGCTCTCTTGAGAGATTAATGTAATTATAAAGTTTTGTTGCATGGAAACTGAACAAAATATTAAATTTTAAAAATAAAGAAAATAGAAAAGGGACTCATGACTCAGTTCTTGAATCCAGAGTCAAGAGTCATTGACATCATAAATATCTGGCCAAAACATTGAAAAAATTACCTAGCAACACCATATCTTAATTATTGTTATCTAACAATTTTGCTATTGTGATGTGTTATAAATTGTACACTAAATATATAATACATATAAAACTATATGTGTCTATATAGACATTTATTTGTTTGAAATATATACATAGCATATGTATATTATATATCCTCTGATATGTTATTATATAGTACTTTACTCATTTTTATAAAAACATTGAAGGATTTGTTGTTTTATTTTTCTCTAAAGAGAGCAAAGAAAGATTGGATACACTACTTAATCCATTGAAGATTAGATAATATTTAAAGCCCTTTACAACCTTTAAATTCTAGGACTCTATGAATAATGTTTAAAGATAAACATTATAAAATATAGCTATTACTGATAAAATGCACATTCATTTTAAACCTATATTGCTTTAAATGTGTTTTTGCCATGACTCAAAATTAAAGAATTATTTCCAGTCAAGCATAAAATTCATTTCAGTGTGAAAAAGTTTGTCAATAATAAGCTAAAATGGATAGCTTATGATAATAAACATTTATGCATATTCAGATCCAGTAATTAGATTTATGTTTATGACTTATAAAAGTGAATGTAGTAAATTTTCATAAATAACTGCAGGGAATTTAGAAGGGTTCTACTGATGTAATAGTGCCCTTTAACAACCATAAAATGTAAACATCCTTTCATAAACATAAACTATAAGCAATAGCTATTCACAAAATCCTAATACTTTCATTTTAGAGAGAAAAATATGTGACTATCTCATGCCTTTCTATATTAGTATTATCTTATTCTGAGATACATTATTTTGGGTTTTTTTTTTCTGTAATTATATCACAAATTCACAAGTCAACATAAAAAAAATTAGGTAACTGAAAAATCTACAGCACCTTGATATGAACATAGATTAAGACATTATCATGTAAGAATTATCATGTAATCGTCTCTCATGCTAACATATCTTCCAGGCCATCAAGTAATCATAGTCTTATGATGTCTCCTATTCTGACACATATATTACTAATGAAATGTTTTTGCATATAGTAATTTTGAAAATACACTTCACTACATGGAGGAGAACTCAAAACGTGAATTTTCAGTGAACTAGATAAAAGAAAGATCATGTATAATCAACATACTTAACATCCATGGTGGGAAAGCATTTTATTAAAATTTAATACTCATTAGCGATTATTGAGAAGATAACTACTACAATGGCTTTGTTTTTTTCAATTATTTATACAAGGTAATATTTAAATTCCAGTATTATTTTAGAGATATCTGATTATCTGACTTAAAATAAATTTAATATTAAATTGTCAGTGAGTAGAATGCTTTTCCAAGTTCTTTATATCATTCATCAACAAATTTTTATGTAAGGAACAACTACTTCCCAGATCCAAAAATCCACTAATGCCACTAATGCCTTTTTTCCCAGTAAATTTAGAAGGAATGACTACATTAAGAGCAGGAGATCCAGTCCCCTGTGGTTTACTGTTTTCCCATCTGCAAGTCTAGAGTGTAGCAAGATTAGATCACATTAGATTAGGATATTTATTGCATGGTTTGGGAGACAAATATTTAGGTCAAGATCTCCTGATAATATCAAAATTCCAAATAGTAGGTGCCCACCAATTAATAAAATATCATTTAGCGATTCAGATTAGATTAACTGTATCCTTAGAGTTGATCCACTTCTTAATATATTGGTATGAGTGTTTTATAGTTGTGATGGGAAATAATGGATTTGGTGGGAAGGGATTTGAAAATCATGGTGATTCTCTGTGAAAGCATATTTTTAAGTATGTGGCATTTCATAATTCCTGAGAAATAGTGAAGATCACATAACATCATAAAAATATCACCTCCAGATTCTGTTTACCACATGTTGCTGAAGCCTGGTCCTAGAAGTGATGAAAGCAGGATAATCAATCCTGGTATATATAAGCAATTTAAAATATTTAATCTACAAGACAGCTCTTCTATGCATTAAAAAGTAGACCAGAGCCTCCCTGGTGGCGCAATGGGTTAAGTCTCAGGTTATGAAGTTAGCCTCGGCCACTGCAGCAGTAGTTTGATCCTGAGCCAGGGAGATACCCACATGGCACAGCAGACCTCTTCTGCCCGCCCGCTTCTGCCCGCCCGCTTCTCCCCTCAGCAGTGTACTTCATTCAATCTACCTGTTCTGCTCCCATGTCTGTCTCTGGTGAATATTCTCACCACCCCACACCTCTCGCCTACACCCCAGTTCTTGTATGCATAAATAAATAAATCTTAAAAAAAAAGTAGACCAGAGGACTAAAATAACACTGGTCAACACTGAGATTGTTACTGACTTAAAAAGACTCTAATCTGTAGTCTTGGTGTGCTGAACATGAATATAACCCTGAAAATTTTTTATTAGTGCTTGTTTTGAAGATATTTCATATAATTCATTTTATGTTTTTCACCGTGTAAATTTATCTAGTAGGACTGCAACAACATCCTAAATCAGCCTAGAATGATGTAATACGACATCGCATTGCATAATACCATCATGCACACATCATCCAGAGTTGATTGCATCATTTTCTGATGCAATGCAAAACTACTGCCAGGCAGCTGCTGAAGTAAGCTGACGTCAGCAGTGTACTAAACAAAGCCCTGTCGGAAAGGTTGAGCATTGAAAATATTTCAGACTTTGTGCCAGACAGTTTAAGCTACTGTCCCATAGAACTGTTATTATTTTATCCATTTAGGCACAATACAGAACAGTAATCCTTGAAAGTACATTAATACCGTGGACAATTTCTGCTCTATTTGTGGGGAAGTGACATTTGCCAACCAGAAGAAAAGTATCACTTCTCAAGTAAAGAAACTTGTCATTTTTACTTCGGATTCAAGACTGGTGACGAAGACAAGCGTTGGGCCTGCATATGTGCTGAGCTACATACACAACACAGCTTTCACAGTGGTTCAGTGGTAAAAGACCATCAACGCCATTTGCAGTCCCCATGGTGAGGAGAGAACCAAGCAACCACATGAAAGACTGCTGCTTCTGCTTGGTTCCTCCTCTTTCCGGCAGAATAACAAAGCAAAAGAAGTCAAGAATAGTCTACCCAAACATTCCATCTGCATTGAGACCAGTTCCACATGGTGAGGGAAATCCTATTCCAGAACCTCCAGCAGAATATTCTCTTGATTCATGTGATGAGGACAAGGGTGAGCCGACCTGTTCTTTTCCTCTTCTATTAGCATGCAGTGATCCAGATTTTCACTGTGGTGCATCATCAACCCCACACAGACTAACACAGGAAGAATTCAAAGACCTGGTTCGTGATTTGGACTTATCCAAGAACAAGGCAGAATTGCTAGGATCAAGACTCCAACACAGAATCTTCTAGAAGATGTCACAATTACTTTCTATCGAACGCGCCACCAGCAGTTGGAGCCTTTCTTCAGAAAGGAAAGTACTCTGGTATTCTGTTCCGATACTGAGGGCCTCATGAATGCCTTAGAAATCACTCATGACCCACAAGAATGGAGACTATTTCTAGACTCTTTGAAACTGAGTCTTAAGACTGTGCTTTTGCACAGTGGAAACCGTCTTCCATCTATTCCAGTAGCGCATGCTGTCCACATGAAAGAGACATACAATAACTTAAAGCAGCTACTGAATTCCATTGAACATAACAAGTACAGCTGGCACGTCTGTGGTGATTTGAAGCTAGTTGCCCTTCTAATGGGACTGCAGCAGGGATATACAAAATACATGTGTTTCTTGTGTGAATGGAATAGCCAAGCAAATGAATTGCACTATTTGCGAAAGGAATGGACTTGCAGACAAAATGTAGCAGTTTGAGAGAAGAGTATCCAGCACCCAGCTCTGGTCGAGGCTCAAAAAATCCTGCTACCACCCCTTCATGTCAAACTAGGTTTGATGAGGAATTTCGTGAAAGCCATGAACCGGACCTCGCCAGCTTTCTGATATCTGCATGAAAAATTTCCTCAACTCAGCAAAGATTAAAGAGGGAGTTTTTGTGGGTCCTCAGATTTGAGAGCTCTTCAAAGATGACTGTTTCAACAACTTGCTGCAGGGTGATGCGAAACAAGCATGGAATGCTTTTTGCCAAGTGTCTACCAACTTTCTTGGGAATGTTAGGGCAGAAAACTACAAGAAACTAGTAGAGGACATGCTGATGCAGTATCAGAAACTTGGCTGCAATATGTCTCTCAAGATCCACTTCCTTCATTCCCATCTGGATTTCTTCCCTGAAAACTGTGGTATGGTTAGTGATGAACATGGAGAATGTTTTCATCAAGATAGCACATCAATGGAACAAAGATACCAGGGAAAATGGTCCACTACAATGCTGGCTGACTACGGCTGGACACTCTCCAGAGATGCTCTTGAACAGCTGTACAAGAGACAAGCAAAGAAATCTAAGAAATAGTCTATGACTTGATTTTTTTTACCGGTATTAAGCATAGGCTTTTTACTATTGGCATGTATTTTGTGATGTAAACATCAATTTATCACAAATTACAAATAAAAAAAACTAGAGCCCAAATTAGAATTTGACTGTCATTCATGTTGAGCACATACATATTGATAGGGAATGACTAATTTTATTTAAGTAATATGACTTTTGTAAAAATTTGTTGACCAGTGTAATACGTTGTAACAAAGACTTTCTGACAAATGTAATTAAAGAAAATCTGTGATACCTGTTTTAGTATAATATTATATAGGTAAAATCTAATGCTAATTTTCTATATACAAATTATATAAATTAAACATTATTTTTCTAAAAATTTTTAAAGATTTATTTATTTATGCATACAAGCTGAGGTGTAAGCAAGAGGTGTGGGTTGGTGAGAAGATTCACCAGAGACAGAGCTGGGAGCAGAACAGGCAGATTGAATGAAGTACACTGCTGAGGGGAGAAGCGGGTGAGGCAGAAGAGGTCTGCTGTGCCATGTGGGAATCGCCCTGGCTGGGGATCGAACTACTGCTGCAGTGGCCAAGGCTAACTTCATAACCTGAGACTTAACCCATTGCGCCACCAGGGAGGCTCTGGTCTACTTTTTAATGCATAGAAGAGCTGTCTTGTAGATTAAATATTTTAATTGCTTATATATACCAGGATTGATTATCCTGCTTTCATCACTTCTAGGACCAGGCTTCAGCAACATGTGGTAAACAGAATCTGGAGGTGATATTTTTATGATGTTATGTGATCTTCACTATTTCTCAGGAATTATGAAATGCCACATACTTAAAAATATGCTTTCACAGAGAATCACCATGATTTTCAAATCCCTTCCCACCAAATCCATTATTTCCCATCACAACTATAAAACACTCATACCAATATATTAAGAAGTGGATCAACTCTAAGAATCCAGTTAATCTAATCTGAATCGCTAAATGGTATTTTATTAATTGGTGGGCACCTACTATTTGGAATTTTGATATTATCAGGAGATCTTGACCTAAATATTTGTCTCCCAAACCATGCAATAAATTTCCTAATCTAATTTTACCTAATCTAATCTAATCTAATCTTGCTACACTATAGACTTGCAGGTGGGAAAACAGTAAATCACAGGGGACTGGATCTCCTGCTCTTAATGTAGTCATTCCTTCTAAATTTACTGGGAAAAAAGGCATTAGTGGCATTAGTGGATTTTTGGATCTGGGAAGTAGTTGTTCCTTACATAAAAAGTTGTTGATGAGACAGAGTGGGGAGCAGAACAGGCGGATCGACTGAAGTACACTGCTGAGGGGAGCATTGGGCAAGGCAGAGAGGTCTGCCACGCCATGTGGGAACCTCCCTGGCCAGGCATTGAACTTGCGCTGCAGGGCTCTGGATAGCTTCATAGTGCTGTGACTTAACCCACTGAGCGACCAGGGAGGCCTTTATTTTTCTAAATTTTTGAGGAGGTAAAATCGAATAAGTAAAATATACACATATATTTACATAATAACTTTACTAATACTATTAATATGTAGAATTAGGTGTGATAGAGGAGGAAGAAGACTACTATAGCCAATTTATGGAGATTTAGCTATTTCAACTTCTAAAAGGCTATTAATTGACATAAGGAGATATGCATTGTTGAAAAAAATGAAAGAAACAATTGTCAATAAAATTATTCCCTTCTTTTTTAAAGTATATATTTAATTAGATAATTTTGCTTTTAATGATTATCATAAAATTTGATTTAAACCCAAGTCAAAGAGAAAGTATTATGGAATGACTAATAACTTATTTGTAGCATCCATTGGATTCCCATATATTGCACTGTGAATGATCAGTGAAATTAACTGACATAAATTGAGTTTATTATAGGAGAAAAGGAGAAAAAGAGATAGATAAATGCTTTAACTTGTAACAAAAAATATACTTTCTTAAACTATTGAAAGTATACATATGTAACATCAAGATAAATATTTATAATACATTTACTAAAAGAAAATACTCAAAATAAATATCTATATACGTAAACATAGTCTGCCAGGAGATAGAATTTTCAAATCATTAATAAAATATGTTTACACACTATTAACCAGATATTATGGAATTGTAAGGTTAGAATAAACACAATAGCTTAGTCAGTAAAAATGCATTTAGAGGATGAGCAGACAACAGAAGTTCATGTTAAAAAGCTGTATAAGAAAGATTGCACATCTAAGATTCATGGCTTACTAAAAGTTAGAAAAAGGAAGAGTAAGATCTATAATTCTAGACATTGCTCATCTCTTAAATGCTCACTGATATAGAAGAGCAGGAAAACAAAAGCAATGACATGTCAACTAATAAGGCAGAAGTGAGAGGTCAAATCTGAAAGGAAAGAAAATGAAAAACAGAATGCCAAGGCGATGAAGCAGCTAAAACAAAAGAGGTGGGACAGAATAATTTACATGCACTCACTAAAACAGATATACAATAAGCACATAAAAGGCAGGAAAAAGGTAGCAGGAAAATGATCATATATTGTAAAAGAAAAGAATAAATTCAGAATACCTAATCCTTAAATACCAAGAGTTTATGAATCCTAATGAAAATGATTCTAAGTTTAAGAGATAGTTGTTTGTATGTATGTATACTTATGTATACATCTAAAATTATAAAAGCTTGAGTTCACACTATCTCTTAAATGCATGTGCATGTACTAACAAGATACATATATACATAGACACAAATATATAAACATATACTCATAAAATCTTAGGATATAAAGTGATAAGTATATATTAGCACATACATATATGTATATGTGTACATGTATTATTTGTACATATACATTTAAGTATATGTGTAAATAAGTATTAGTCTGTGTATATACATAGCTTCCTATATAAAACTGGCCTTTCAATATAAAACTGATTATGTTTTCCTTTGGTCTGAGCAAGTCTTCTTGTCCAATTCTATTTTTCTATAGCAACAGTTACTTTTTAATTCACTGTATCATTTATCGATATTTTTGTTTTCATTTTGTTAGTTCACTAGAATGGAACCTACATGCAGCTGAAGACTTTTTGTGGTTTATAACACTGGTCAACAAATTTTTACAAAAGTCATATCACTGAAATAAAATTAGCCATCTCCTATCAATTTGTATGTGCTTAACATGAATATGACAGTCAAATTCTAATTTTGGCACTAGTTTTTTTTTTTTGTAATCTGCAATAAATTGATGTTTACATCAAGAAATGCATGCCAATCACTGGTCAACAAATTTTTATAAAAGTCATGTTACTGAAATAAAATTAGTCATTTCCTATCAATATGTATGTGTTCAACACAAATGACAATCAAATTCTAATTTGGACTCTAGTTTATTTTTTGTGATCTGCAGTAAATTGATGTTTACATCATGAAATGCATGCCAATGGTAATAGGCCTATTGTTAATACCTGTACAAAAATCAAGTCATAGACTACTTCTTAGATTTCTTCGCTTGTCTCTTGTACAGCTGTTCAGGAGCATCTCTGGAGAGTGTCCAGCCGTAGTCAGCCAGCATTGTAGTGGACCATTTTCCCTGGTATCTTTGTTCCATTGATGTGCTATCTTGATGAAAACATTCTCCATGTTCATCACTAACCATACCACAGTTTTCAGGGAAGAAATCCAGATGGGAATGAAGGAAGTGGATCTTGAGAGACATATTGCAGCCAAGTTTCTGATACTGCATCAGCATGTCCTCTACTAGTTTCTTGTAGTTTTCTGCCCTAACATTCCCAAGAAAGTTGGTAGACACTTGGCAAAAAGCATTCCATGCTTGTTTCGCATCACCCTGCAGCAAGTTGTTGAAACAGTCATCTTTGAAGAGCTCTCAAATCTGAGGACCCACAAAAACTCCCTCTTTAATCTTTGCTGAGTTGAGGAAATTTTTCATGCAGATATCAGAAAGCTGGCGAGGTCCGGTTCATGGCTTTCACGAAATTCCTCATCAAACCTAGTTTGACATGAAGGGGTGGTAGCAGGATTTTTTGAGCCTCGACCAGAGCTGGGTGCTGGATACTCTTCTCTCAAACTGCTACATTTTGTCTGCAAGTCCATTCCTTTCGCAAATAGTGCAATTCATTTGCTTGGCTATTCCATTCACACAAGAAACACATGTATTTTGTATATCCCTGCTGCAGTCCCATTAGAAGGGCAACTAGCTTCAAATCACCACAGACGTGCCAGCTGTACTTGTTATGTTCAATGGAATTCAGTAGCTGCTTTAAGTTATTGTATGTCTCTTTCATGTGGACAGCATGCGCTACTGGAATAGATGGAAGACGGTTTCCACTGTGCAAAAGCACAGTCTTAAGACTCAGTTTCAAAGAGTCTAGAAATAGTCTCCATTCTTGTGGGTCATGAGTGATTTCTAAGGCATTCATGAGGCCCTCAGTATCGGAACAGAATACCAGAGTACTTTCCTTTCTGAAGAAAGGCTCCAACTGCTGGTGGCGCGTTCGATAGAAAGTAATTGTGACATCTTCTAGAAGATTCTGTGTTGGAGTCTTGATCCTAGCAATTCTGCCTTGTTCTTGGATAAGTCCAAATCACGAACCAGGTCTTTGAATTCTTCCTGTGTTAGTCTGTGTGGGGTTGATGATGCACCACAGTGAAAATCTGGATCACTGCATGCTAATAGAAGAGGAAAAGAACAGGTCGGCTCACCCTTGTCCTCATCACATGAATCAAGAGAATATTCTGCTGGAGGTTCTGGAATAGGATTTCCCTCACCATGTGGAACTGGTCTCAATGCAGATGGAATGTTTGGGTAGACTATTCTTGACTTCTTTTGCTTTGTTATTCTGCCGGAAAGAGGAGGAACCAAGCAGAAGCAGCAGTCTTTCATGTGGTTGCTTGGTTCTCTCCTCACCATGGGGACTGCAAATGGCGTTGATGGTCTTTTACCACTGAACCACTGTGAAAGCTGTGTTGTGTATGTAGCTCAGCACATATGCAGGCCCAACGCTTGTCTTCGTCACCAGTCTTGAATCCGAAGTAAAAATGACAAGTTTCTTTACTTGAGAAGTGATACTTTTCTTCTGGTTGGCAAATGTCACTTCCCCACAAATAGAGCAGAAATTGTCCACGGTATTAATGTACTTTCAAGGATTACTGTTCTGTATTGTGCCTAAATGGATAAAATAATAACAGTTCTATGGGACAGTAGCTTAAACTGTCTGGCACAAAGTCTGAAATATTTTCAATGCTCAACCTTTCCGACAGGGCTTTGTTTAGTACACTGCTGACGTCAGCTTACTTCAGCAGCTGCCTGGCAGTAGTTTTGCATTGCATCAGAAAATGATGCAATCAACTCTGGATGATGTGTGCATGATGGTATTATGCAATGCGATGTCGTATTACATCATTCTAGGCTGATTTAGGATGTTGTTGCAGTCCTACTAGATAAATTTACACGGTGAAAAACATAAAATGAATTATATGAAATATCTTCAAAACAAGCACTAATAAAAAATTTTCAGGGTTATATTCATGTTCAGCACACCAAGACTACAGATTAGAGTCTTTTTAAGTCAGTAACAATCTCAGTGTTGACCAGTGTTATTTTAGTCCTCTGGTCTACTTTTTTTTTAAGATTTATTTATTTATGCATACAAGAACTGGGGTGTAGGCGAGAGGTGTGGGGTGGTGAGAATATTCACCAGAGACAGACATGGGAGCAGAACAGGTAGATTGAATGAAGTACACTGCTGAGGGGAGAAGCGGGCGGGCAGAAGCGGGCGGGCAGAAGAGGTCTGCTGTGCCATGTGGGTATCTCCCTGGCTCAGGATCAAACTACTGCTGCAGTGGCCGAGGCTAACTTCATAACCTGAGACTTAACCCATTGCGCCACCAGGGAGGCTCTGGTCTACTTTTTAATGCATAGAAGAGCTGTCTTGTAGATTAAATATTTTAAATTGCTTATATATACCAGGATTGATTATCCTGCTTTCATCACTTCTAGGACCAGGCTTCAGCAACATGTGGTAAACAGAATCTGGAGGTGATATTTTTATGATGTTATGTGATCTTCACTATTTCTCAGGAATTATGAAATGCCACATACTTAAAAATATGCTTTCACAGAGAATCACCATGATTTTCAAATCCCTTCCCACCAAATCCATTATTTCCCATCACAACTATAAAACACTCATACCAATATATTAAGAAGTGGATCAACTCTAAGGATACAGTTAATCTAATCTGAATCGCTAAATGATATTTTATTAATTGGTGGGCACCTACTATTTGGAATTTTGATATTATCAGGAGATCTTGACCTAAATATTTGTCTCCCAAACCATGCAATAAATATCCTAATCTAATGTGATCTAATCTTGCTACACTCTAGACTTGCAGATGGGAAAACAGTAAACCACAGGGGACTGGATCTCCTGCTCTTAATGTAGTCATTCCTTCTAAATTTACTGGGAAAAAAGGCATTAGTGGCATTAGTGGATTTTTGGATCTGGGAAGTAGTTGTTCCTTACATAAAAATTTGTTGATGAATGATATAAAGAACTTGGAAAAGCATTCTACTCACTGACAATTTAATATTAAATTTATTTTAAGTCAGATAATCAGATATCTCTAAAATAATACTGGAATTTAAATATTACCTTGTATAAATAATTGAAAAAAACAAAGCCATTGTAGTAGTTATCTTCTCAATAATCGCTAATGAGTATTAAATTTTAATAAAATGCTTTCCCACCATGGATGTTAAGTATGTTGATTATACATGATCTTTCTTTTATCTAGTTCACTGAAAATTCACGTTTTGAGTTCTCCTCCATGTAGTGAAGTGTATTTTCAAAATTACTATATGCAAAAACATTTCATTAGTAATATATGTGTCAGAATAGGAGACATCATAAGACTATGATTACTTGATGGCCTGGAAGATATGTTAGCATGAGAGACGATTACATGATAATTCTTACATGATAATGTCTTAATCTATGTTCATATCAAGGTGCTGTAGATTTTTCAGTTACCTAATTTTTTTTATGTTGACTTGTGAATTTGTGATATAATTACAGAAAAAAAAAACCCAAAATAATGTATCTCAGAATAAGATAATACTAATATAGAAAGGCATGAGATAGTCACATATTTTTCTCTCTAAAATGAAAGTATTAGGATTTTGTGAATAGCTATTGCTTATAGTTTATGTTTATGAAAGGATGTTTACATTTTATGGTTGTTAAAGGGCACTATTACATCAGTAGAACCCTTCTAAATTCCCTGCAGTTATTTATGAAAATTTACTACATTCACTTTTATAAGTCATAAACATAAATCTAATTACTGGATCTGAATATGCATAAATGTTTATTATCATAAGCTATCCATTTTAGCTTATTATTGACAAACTTTTTCACACTGAAATGAATTTTATGCTTGACTGGAAATAATTCTTTAATTTTGAGTCATGGCAAAAACACATTTAAAGCAATATAGGTTTAAAATGAATGTGCATTTTATCAGTAATAGCTATATTTTATAATGTTTATCTTTAAACATTATTCATAGAGTCCTAGAATTTAAAGGTTGTAAAGGGCTTTAAATATTATCTAATCTTCAATGGATTAAGTAGTGTATCCAATCTTTCTTTGCTCTCTTTAGAGAAAAATAAAACAACAAATCCTTCAATGTTTTTATAAAAATGAGTAAAGTACTATATAATAACATATCAGAGGATATATAATATACATATGCTATGTATATATTTCAAACAAATAAATGTCTATATAGACACATATAGTTTTATATGTATTATATATTTAGTGTACAATTTATAACACATCACAATAGCAAAATTGTTAGATAACAATAATTAAGATATGGTGTTGCTAGGTAATTTTTTCAATGTTTTGGCCAGATATTTATGATGTCAATGACTCTTGACTCTGGATTCAAGAACTGAGTCATGAGTCCCTTTTCTATTTTCTTTATTTTTAAAATTTAATATTTTGTTCAGTTTCCATGCAACAAAACTTTATAATTACATTAATCTCTCAAGAGAGCTATATGTGCAACTCAGTGTATTCAAACATGTTTGTAATCTAGTCATGCTTTTAAATTTTCTTGTGCTAACTTTCATAAAGACATCTGCCTTATTGTTTTAATGCTTCAGCTAGACAGAAGTAGATTTTTTTACATTCCTGTTCTTTATTGTCATCTCAGAACTTTCCTATATTATCCACCTGGAAGTTCCCCTCATAATTTCTCCTCACTATTCTACAGTTTTAGTTCACTTGGTCCCTTTCTCTTTTTACATTTATTCCTTTGTTTTGGAGAACTCATTAGTTTCTTGTGGGTACATGGGAAGTGACATTTGCGATCTTGAAAATCTCGTAAAAGTTTTCCTTTATTTCCAATTCTAAGTAATTTGGAGAATGTAGAATTTCCAAGTGAGATTCAATTTTCCTCAGAAATCTTAAGACTTTGCCCTGTTTTGCCTTTTAGTTACCACTGTTACTACTTTATAGTCCAAATGATATTCTGACTCTTGATTGTATGTATAGGATTGGTTTGATCACTTTGGAAACATTTAGAATAGTTTGCCTCTAGCAAATGCCTCATTAATAAGGGACAGCACTCAGGAACCACATGAAGCTATAAGACATTTGGAGCAGAGAGACATGTGGAGAAGAAGGGCTTGCTGGCTTCTTAGCTTTGGACTTGGAACAGGGACTTGGGGAACTTGGATGAGACACATGGAGTTGAAACAATATAGATAACTGGAAGAGAAGAGGTTGAGAGACCCATGATTGAGATATGTAGTTAACAGACCCATGGGAACGTTGAGAGGCCTGTGAGAGACAATGACAGCATTTAACTTGATTTGTACTTTAATTTTGCTCCTTTTGTTGCACTCTTGCCTGGCCCCTTCTGCCCCTTTCCTATGGTTCCCTGATAGAAGGTATCTTAGACATGTGGCAAGCTTTTGTGTCTCAGCAGCCCTGCTTCAAGTGGACCTTATTTGAGCATTTACCCATGAAGGTTTGGGTAATTGTGTGTGGGTCTTTTATTGGGAAACTATTATCCTTTCTTCTTTTTTTCTCTTTATGTACACTACATTCTATTAAATTTCTTTTACGCTAAAGATGCTTTGTCTTTATGTGGCAGATGGCAGAATGCCCTTTAAAGCATGCGCATTTTGGGATCCTGGGTATCCCTCAGATTCTTTGGTTTGGAATCTCTTTTTTTATTCACTTAATTAGGTAATACTTGTAATATATGGATTCTGTCAAATTGGAACTCTGCACTGAAATTCTTGTATCTTTACCTTGTCTGATTTAGTTATTTTTTTTCATCAGTGTTCATTTTCTCTCTTTCTAGAAATCTTACTAGTCGGATGTTCTACCTCCTGATTGGATCACATAATGTTGTCATCTTTTCTCATATTTTTACATTTACTTTTTGCTCTGTATTACATGATTTCCTCAACTTTGATGTTTTAATTGTCCCATTAATGTTTTTTTAGAGTCATACATATTATTGACATAGTTTCCTGTTTAATTATAACATTGCCTATATTTCTTCTGAAATTTCTTTTCATGTTTGCTTTTCTATTTGGGAATTTTCTGTTTTTTTACTATTTCATGCTTTTCCCCTTCAAATAGTTTTAGTCTAACTCCAACCAAAATATGTTAGTATTTAGTGACACCATCTGGTATTTATTTTTTTCCTTCTGACTTATTTCACTTAGCATTATCCTTTCAAGATCCATCCATGTTGCTTAAAATGGTATGAGCTTATATTTTTTGATCTCTGAGTAGTACTGCATTGTGCGTATATACCACATCTAGTTGATCCACTTATCTGATCTGGGCCACTTACATTGTTACCATAGTTTAGCTATAGTAAATAGTGCTGTGATAAACATGGGTGTGCAGGTTTCCATTCGAATTAGTGATTTGGAAAATTTTGGATAGATGCCTAGGTGTGGAATAACTGGTTCAAATGGCAGATCCATTTTTAGTATTTTAAGACACCTCCATATTGCTTTCCTTAAGGGCTGGACCAGTTTGCATTCCTACCAGCAGTGGAGGAATGTCCCCTTTTCTCAACATCTTCGTCAGAACTTGATGTTTCTGGCCTTTTCAATATGGTCATTCTCCTTATGGTGGTAATACCTGATGGGAATACCCCAATGTTTCCTCAATTAAAAATTAATTAATTAATTAGAAGGTGAAATGATAAAAAAAACTTAATATTTAAAAGGGGGATTATTTTTGGGAATTAGTTACAATGATAGTGGCATCTAATAGTGAAATAATGGGACAGTATATCACTGTCAGGTAAACCAACAAAGGGACCTAGGAAATATCATCTGTGGGAATCATAATGTGGAACCCAGCACAATAGGAAATGGTGAGTAATGTATTTGATGGCAAACAGTCCAAGGACAGGTTAGTCAGGGGTCTCTAGGATATAATAATATTGATAGTTGGGCAGATATAGAGATAGAGATATATAGAATGAGATTATGAGAGATGGACTAAGGCATTACTGAAGCTGAGCTATCTCATAATGTGCCACCTGAAAGCTGAAGAACCAGAGAAGCTCATTGTGGGATTCTGAGTACACAAGTCTGAGAACCAGGAGCACTGATGTCCTGGGGCGTGAGAAGATGGATGTCGTAGCTCAAGCAGTGAGAATGAATTTGCTCTGTCTCTGCCTTTTTTTCTCCCTATGTGGACCCTCAGCGTATTGGATGATACCTCCAATATTAGTGAGAGCAATTTTCTTTACTTATAGACAAACTCATAAATAATGGAAATAATATTTTGCCAACTTTCTAGGCATTTCTTAGGCAAGTCAAGTTGGCAATATAAAATTAATCATCACAGACTAGTACATGGATTGAAAAGTGAGTCTTGAAAAATGGATCAGAAACTCTTTTGCATATACATAAACTTGTCTACTGGTAGGTTTCACAGTAGCTACTTTGATAGGTACCAAGTACTTTTCTTGATCTCCCCAAATGGAATGACAAACCATTTTTCTTTGGATAATCAATATATCTAGAGCAGAATCTTACGACATTTTTCCTGGGAAATAAAAGCTTAGCTGGAACATAAACATCGGAAGTGGCTAGTAATCCCACCATTTGTCAGCTGATGTTTATTCAATTACTCATCTCCTGCCTTTTACCAAAGTCCCTTGTGCTATTTGTATATACTTTCCTTTCTGCTCTACTGTATATAAAAAGTGAACTTCTATCCAGCTAGTGTAGCAGAGACACAGGATCTGGCTGAGTGATATAGAAGGAAAGGGCTGTGCCCCAACCTCTGTAGATTTTAATCATCTCCCTAATTTTACACCCAATTCTGCCCTTACATTCAGAGTTCTGATCCAGAAACAGGGTACTTCTTTTTTAAATCTCTCCATAGCAGATTTCAGCTATTTTCATTAATTAGTATAACTATTGCCTGTTCAGTTTTCAGCTTCCAGAATTGTGTTTCTCTCTCTCTCTCTCTCTCTCTCTCTCTCTCTCTCTCTCTCTCTCTCTCTCTCTCTCTCTCTCTCTCTCTCTGAATTTATAGTTCCTTGTTCCTTTGCTTTCATTTTAGTGGGACTATAGAGATAAATGTGCGTATTCAGTAGCCATGCTTCTATCTTATCATCATAATAATAATGCTATGTAGACAGCAACTTTAAACACTGAAATCTTTGTGATAACACTGCCTTTAAAAACAAAAACCTTAACAAAGTTGTTAATCTTGCAAAACAATGTTATGCATGTTTATTTCATTCAATTTTCCCATATAACTTTAATTTTTAATGTTTTATCTTCTAATTGCATTTGACTTAGAATTATAGAAGTCTTACCAGAAATTGGCACATTACTTATAAGGAAACTTTTCTCATTTATTTTGGAATACAAGATCACTTCACAAACACTATGGAAATAGGACTGGTATCAATATTGTATTTTGTGTTAGATCCTTTAATCTAATATGTGTGACAGGAAAAATGACACATTCTGTGGATGACTGAAGAATATGTCCCTTCAGTCTGCCTAATGGTGACTGTCCACATATGATACAAGTAGTTTGTTGTCAAAGCATAGCTTTTCATGACAGCTGTTTTTTCTAAGTTTTATCATATACAATCCAAGTTTCACTGTTTAATGAATTTCATCAAGTAATTCATACACTTTACTTTTAAATTTTTATTGCTAAAACTTCTCTGTTATTTGACATATGTGTGTATGCTATGTTGTCAATTTCCTTTTGTGCCTTAACTTTGAATGCAGGAAAATAATTCTTGGGCTACCTGTTTGAAGAATGCATGTCATTAGGTATAGAAATTAAATAATTGAAGATAAATAGCTTGAAAATAACACATCAATTTTGGGAAATATTAGCTGATGCATAGATTTCTAAAACTTGAAAATATATAAATTGGCCATTTAAGCATTGCTTATCGTCTAGAATGGATCCCTTTTTCTACATAAAGGAATATTTCCTTTCATAGTATCAATATAAAGACTACTACTGTGTTGTCAATGTGAGGGCAAAAGGCTTGTTTATGTTTTACTTAAGTCAATTTTTTAATGCAATTAGCAAGGATTTTTGTTCTTTCAGAAGGTGATTTAAATATTTACTTCTAACTATGGCAGAATGCAGTAGGGTCAGGTTTAAGATGCTTGTTTGTTCATTGAAATGTTTGGAGTCATTGTTCATAGCATTGGAAAACTACAAGCTTGTGAAAATAGAGAAAATGGAGAGCTCTGAGTGTTCTGAAAATTCTGAATAAAATGAAAGTTAAGCAGAGCCATTTAAACATTTTATAAGCTGTCATTGCTGGCATGTATCTAATTTTCTAATTGTGTGGTTATTTTTTTTTCATTTTTCCTCTTTAAACAGAGGACCTACAGACTTAAATGATTTTCACACAGTTCAAATACCTCCCTGCAACTGTATACTAACAAAGTAGGGCTCGCTCCGCATAGGTAGTGTGATCTGGGGTAGCAGATTCATATATATATATATATATATATATATATATATATATATATATATTAAAAATGACTGAAAAGTGAACTTAGATGTTCTCTCTGAAAAGAAAATATGACTATTGCAGTTTAGCAAGTGAGATAATATTCCCTGTATTATGTTAGTCTAGAAGACACTTATATATTAATAAGTATGCTGGTAAGCAATGTAAATTGCAAAATGCAAAGATAATGTATTCTGTAAATCATAAAGATAAAGGCAACATATGAATTCAAATTATATGTATATATATTTCTTTTTTTCCCCATAAAATTTCTCACTTTGGTCATCTACTCTTTAACCTCTATTTACATCTTGTGGTTTTGAACAAAAGGTAAAAATACAACAAAATCTATGCTTGGTCTAAACCAATCTTAATTTAGAAGAACATATGTTAATTTTCTTCAATGGTGTTTCCTTATAATCAATACAATAGTATGTAATTATGAGAATTTAAAATATGTATCATTTTGTCTTCCTTAATTAGGAATTACAAACATAAATGATTTTATAGTTGCTTTGTATTTCTTATTTTCATATTAATTGTGTGCAATTAGGAAAATATGTTAGAAGTCTTAGAACTTGTCCAAGGGAAGCTTATATAAATATTATTAATGATTCCCAAATCAAGAGATTAATGATTATTTTCTCAGTGTCTCAGTGTGCAAGGGATAAACTTGGAAAAGGAACTGTTTTGTTTCTTGGCAGATCTTTATACTGTTTATAGGTGATAACCAAGAAATTTGTCTCTAAACAATGTCACAGGATAGAGATGATAGGAAATACACTTTTTACATATCCTTGGTCTCTACTATGTCTTCAGTGAAGTATTTTGTAACAGAGGAAGTCAAATGATAAAAGTAAAGCATGCTAATGCATTATGTAATGAGCAAATTGCCCTTGAGAGATCCTTATTATATCTTGGAATCAGAACATTTTTTCTGGTAGCATATGACAAAGGGTATAAAACAGAACAAATAGTTTAACAGTGTTGGTTGTAACTCTTAAGATCAGAAGCTAGATTGCCACAAAGCAAGTTTATTAGAGCCCTAGATGAGAAGGTAGCTCACTGGGATTCAAGTCCCTCCATGCCAGTGTCTGGGAGACTTTGCATGTATTACTTTAATTTTCTTTTTTTTCCCACATGTTAAATGGGAAATGAAAGCAACGATTATGGAAATGCTGCCAATGATAGACTTAAGAGAGCCAATAAATACATCAATTCCATGGAAAATATTTTACAAGTTATATTTGCTTAATAGTTTCAGTTATATATTTTTGTCAAATACATTCTCAGATACATGTCCATTAATAATATGTAGTGGGTTTTATTATTGCCATTTTTCTGATGAAGAAACAAAAGGATAACTTATTCCAAAGAATAAATGATGGATCTAGAACCAGCATTAAAATCAATATTGTCATTTAGTGCTACATTTCTTTCAATAGTATTATTATGGTCTATAAAAAGTTGTATTGTAGCCTTGTTTGGAAAGGTTTTTGAAAATAGTAAATTATACATACATATATATCACTAGAAAGTATTATTTGCTGAACTATGATACCTGAGCTAATTATATACTTTCTAATATCCAATATCTCTAAAAGTTCTCCTAGTCCATGTTATTTGTTTAAATTACACATTTGAATGATAATACTAAGCATGAAACTACTTAAATGGCTATCCAAAATCAAACAGCTTGCTCTATCACAGAATAAGAACATAAACCCAATTGCTGAACTACCAAGTACTGACAATTTTGCTTGCATAAATTATCCTTTGTAAGTGGTAGTCTTTAGCAGGGTAGATGGTGGTGTGCTTTTGTTTATTCTTTTGTTTTTGGTTTTTAGTTCTTTGCAATTAACACTTCTAATATGTTCCTATTACTATTCCTGGCTTCTCAGAGTCTTTTGTTTTTGCTTGTTTTAAGATAACATGAGGATTTATAAACTATAAAGTTTATAAATATTTTTTGTGACTGGTAAAAGTTTGTCACAAATACTGCTCATGGAATGATCTCAGGAAAAGTTAAACTTTTATTTTCATCTTTGTATCTTACTGTTTTAATGTGAATTATACATCTCATATAATTAGGGATGAGTAACTTTTTTATTGATATATATATTTGATATATAACATTGTGTAAGTTTAGGTGTATGACATGTTGACATTTTAATGTCATTAAATGTCATAAATGACGTTAAAATGTCAACATGTAACATTAATAATTATCATATCACTTAATTTTCTTTTTTTGTGGTGAGAATAATTAAACCTAGTTTCTTAGTAAGTTTGGATTTCATAATACAACATTATTATCTATAATAATTAGACTATACAGAAGCTATCCAAGATTTATGTATCTACTTGTTGCCAGTTTACCCTCCATACCTAACAACATCCCTCCTGTCCCCTAACCCCAGCTTCTGGTAATGACCATTTTACTCTGTTTTGATGAGTTTTTGCTTTTTTTAGACTCCATACATAAGTGACTTTGTGAAGTCACATTGAATCTTAGCTAGTTCTTTATAAAATGACATTTCTATACAATTATTTTTTTTAAAAAGATAATTACATAAAACAAATGTAACTTTCCACAAGTGTTTTAATTTTATTTTTATGACAGAATCCCTTCAGATTTCAATATCAGCATGTTGTGAACTGCTGCTTTAATTACCAGCAATGAAATGAAATGCAATTCAATTAAATGTAATTAAATTGAATGTACCTATTATTGTTTGAACATAAAGCAAGAGAAATCAAATGTATTAATTCTCAAAGAGAGAAGGTAAATAAAAATACTTAACTCTTTTTTTTACTAGTTTTGCATACTACAATGAATTTAGAATGCTTTGCTTTATACAGTGAAATTCTAGTATAATATTACATAGATCTATTCAATTACTATTTAAATATTCCAGTGAAGGCTATTAAATATTAAAGAGGTTGCTAAATTCTGGGCATTAAGCATCTGACATTTAAATTACAAAATAAAATGGCATATTGTAGTTTGTTAATCAAAATTAATTGATGAGGTGAAAAATTCATGCCTATCTCTAGCAGTTTCTTGATAAATATAATTCTGAAAATAGCTAATACTAATACAATCTTTTAAAACCTTTATTTATTTATTTATTTATAGTTACATTTTTTTTCATTTTTTATTATTCATATTTTTTACATTACTGTGTATTCCCCATAGGTTACCCACCACCAATTCACTCGTGAACCATCACCATAGTCCCTTGTGTTCTATTCTACCCCTTTTTGAGCCCTTGTCCTTCCTACATTGTTAAACTGTAGCATTAGTTTAAGAACTACAGTTACTTTCCTTCATTTCTAAAATACCACAGATCTTGTAAGCTATATTAGCAGCTGGATTTGATAAATCTTATGTATTTTGAAATGCCCTTAAATTATTTGGTTATAAATTTTATTCATTTAATAAACCCAACAGAAATTTATAGAGGTTTTTTTTTTTAAGATTTATTTATTTATGTATACAATGCTGGGGTGCAGGCCAGAGGTGTGGGGCCATGAGAGGGTTCACCAGAGACAGAGTGGGGGGCAGAACAGGCAGATGGACGGAAATACACTGCTGAGGGGAGCACCTGGCGAGGCAGGAGAGGTCTGCTGCGCCATGTAGGAATCTCCCTGGCCAGGCATCAAACTAGCGCCTTACCCCACCCCACCCCACCCCACCCGCACAGCTCCACAGTGCTGCGCTTAACCCATTGTACCACCAGGGAGCTCCTAGAGTGTTTTTGATTCCCCACACTCAATTTTAACATTTAAATTTACACACATATGTACTCACACATACACAGATACACACACAAACTAATTTAACAGCAGCAGCAATGGATGTTACCCAATGGATGTTAATAACTTTCCTTTAGGTTTTGGTTATTTATCACAATATTTACATTCCCCTATCTCTGTCCATTCAATATTCCTTAAAATCACCAGTTTTTCTTCTGAAGATGTACACATACGTAAACAGGCTCAAAATGAACTATTTGATTTTAGTGTTTCCAAATAATTACTAGTTCTTTTCTAGCATTTCTGACAACTATCATAAACTGGGTAGCTTATGAGCAACAGAAATTTGTTTCTTCTGGTTTTCATGGCTGGAAATTTGAGATGGGCATGGAAATATGATTGGGTTCTAGTGAGCAGCCCCTTCCAGTTTTTCTCTTCTTACATGTATCCTCATACTGCATAAAGGGAAGGGAGAGCTCTGGATCCCTTTAATAAGGACACAAATCCCACTTATAAGCGCTTATCCCTAATGACCTAATCACTTATCAAATCCCTTAAAAATACTGTCACATTGGAGATTAGGTTTCAACATAAAAATCTGTGAATGACACAAACATTTAGCAACCGTTCTTATAAACAATAATAAGGAATACATATTGTGTATCTGTTCCATTTCAGGAATGCCTCAGAGAGCTTCACATTTAATCCTTAGAATTACCCCTTGCAGAAGGTAACTGTGGGACTTACAGCAGCTAGCTAATTTGCCCAAGGCTACAAATGTTTAAATGTTTGAGCTGGTATTCAAATGTAGCACTCTTATCCTCCTAATTCTAATACTGCTCTTCTAACAAAGTTTCTCAGCTTCTGATATGGGTACATATCAGAAGGAGAGAAAAACTGCAATTCAGAAGAGAAGGATGTCAATGTTTCTTTAAACATCATAACCCTCTTGGTTCCATTATAACACTTTCACTATTGAAAAACATCAGTTAGAAATCATAAGCATACTTTAGTTTTAAATGATATATTGGCTATAATTTAAATTCTCAAGGTGGTTAGCTGTTCTCTAGGAAGAAATCTGCAAAAGAATACCATGAGGGTATATTCTGACAGGACAGTGTTAAAGGATAATATGAAGCTAGACAATTTCTACAGCAAGATATTCTATCTGCACATATGTTCCAAAAATTGAAAAATAATTGTTTTAAAATAGCACATTGAGATCTTTGGGTAGGCTGTGAGGACATTTAAATGTAACATGTATATACCATGCACTCTACAAATATAAACCTTATTTGCATTTTTCACACCAAAAGAACTCTTTGAGAGTAATATATAGAAAGTATTAAATTGTGCAAAAGAACCTTTCCTATAAAAATGCCATTCACTCAACAGAAGGATCTCAGTTCTAAGATGCCATCTTTCCTCCAAAAGTATATTAAATCTCCTCCCATAGTTATTATGTTGGAATAGAGGCAACATTCTCACCGGAGTCTTATTTGATCTTGCAAACTGATTCCAAGGTCACTGGACCATGACAATAATAGAAGAAACAGGCTAATCCCTTTATTACATTTTTTTTAAACTTGCCCAAAGAATTAGAGAAAGTGGAGCAAGTTCTTATTTCCAGAATCTTACAACTGCCTTTGCTCTGAAGATATGATTGGCAGTCAGCAAAGACAGTGGTAAGTCACAGACCATGACTCCAGCTCATAGTTGCAGATGGTTCTGTGGTTTAGAGCATCACTTCTTCTAGAGATTGCTAGAAAGTATAAGAGAAAGCAAAAATGTAAAGAGAATGCAGCTAAGAGAAACCAGACTTCAAATTGAATAAATACATGTATTTTATTAATCAGTGAACTTAATATAAGGTACACTAATATTTCAACTAAGGTAAAGCTAGCCTCTAACAAAATGTCAGGGACATTTCAAACAAGAAAACGTTGTATCAAAACAGAGATATTTGAAATAGTTTGATAGCCCATTGCTTTATGTAATTTATATCATATTCTTTAAGTTTCAATTGAAATAGTTGTAAGTTAAAGAAAGGAATTTGGTGATGATATAGACATAGCTTCTCTGTTTTAGTATTATGTATATTGTTCAAATAATTAGGCAAACAACATAAACAAAATATATGTTGCCAATAACTAGCTTGGTTACCTTTTTTTTTTTACCGAAACATAGTGTATATTCTAAATTTTCTGAGGAATAGAATAGCATAGTGGAAACTATAATATGTAATGAAAATATAAATACTGCAATGGAAAAGGAAAGACATTTGGTCAGAGAGAACTGGGCTTGATTTGAACTGTATTTCTTAAAGTATGCCTTTGGGTAAGGTTCTGAAGCATCCTTAGTTTCAAATTCTTAATTGTATAAGGTAGAAATTACAATGTCTATAATTGAAACATGTTCACATGAATTTAAATTTTAAATTGTGTTTATAATACATCAGGATAGTGTTGATGTTCTAAACCTGCACTGTCCAATATGGTGGACACTGAGAGATGTGGCTAGTAAGTAAGTGAATAAAGTGAATAAGTAAGTGAGTAAGTGAGTAAAATGTGGCTATTGTAACTGTAATCCATTAATCAATGGATTAATTCTAAAATTATACTTTAATACAAATTCATCTAAAATGAATTTAAAGAGATAACTTTTCAATGTACTCGATATAAAAATTTGATGACATTCTCAATAAACTGAGAAAAATTTAAGTGTGCTTAGAATAACTTGGATAGGAAAGTCAAAAGTTTTTTTTTTCATTTTTATTGAGGTAACATTGGTTTATTACGTTATGTGTTACCATTATAGTAAGTCTTGAGGTTGGAAGAGTTAGTGCTTCAGTTTTGTCCTTTTCCTACTGTATTTTCTAAATCAAGATACAGTACATATCTTAATGAAACTATAACCATTATCTATCAGTAAATGTAGACGTGAACCTTAGGAAATATGCTTTACACCAGAATAAGCTGCAAAAAAAAAAATTATACCATTTTTTTAATGTTATATAAAAATGGCACTTCTCTCTGTGTACAAGATGCCCCTACAATACACCATCTGTTCTGTGAATTCTGTGCTCTTGGTCAGTTGCCTCTGTCATTCTAGCTTTTACATAAAAAAATTTCATGCCATATTGCAATAACTATTTAAAGAGTATATCTTCATTGGGTAGAATGTTTTAATACTACCTATTTACACCACTACATGCTTCCCTCTATGGAAAGTGATTAGTACCTGAGAAATTGGCATCCAATGACGTGTACTCTTTCACAGTAACAAGTTTTCCTTATCAGAAAAGTCTTGCTTAAAACATTAATCAAACATTACACCTTGACTCATGAAATAAAAGCATCTGTGATATGGTCTAGTCTCAGGTTTGCAGTTCTGACACAATATTCATGATTGCTCTTCTTGGCACAGGACCACTAGCCAGTCTACTTTTCTTCTAAAGAATGATGGCAGTCCTCTTTGATTTCATCTCCCTTCTTCAAATAAAAAAAAATCTAAAAATAATAAAAAATAAATTTGTACCCACTATCAAATTTTTGCAAATATTAAATAAATCCAAGTTATATGAAAAAAAATTTTTTCACTGTGAGTTGTTTGTGTAAGTTTTTCTATTCATGAAATCAGCTTAAGCTTAGACACTGAAAATTAATTGAGAACATACTGCAATATGTAGTAGCTCACTCAGAGTGTTTGCAAGATTAAGGAAAGGTGATGGATTATGAGTGCCATTAGGTGGGAGATCTACGGGGACTAAACTTGAGGGGAGAATAAAATACTGTCCAAAAATTAGCAACGGTATAAGAAATTAAGTAAATAAATATCTTCATTATTTAAAGTTATATTCATTAATATAGTATCCAATTTCACAAATGGTGTCTCAGTTGACTCTATTCAAACTTTTAGTCATTTTAGCTGTTCTGGTTAGTAAATATATTAGTGTCATCTTTGTTTTAATGCCTTTCATTATTGTGACTGAAACTTAAAATCATTTTATTTATAGACTATTCTAGATACTTATATTTACATTTTTGTCCCTTTTAAAAATAATGTCTTATTTCTCATATATTTAATTCCTAGAGCACCAAGTTAAAAGTTTCTTTATCCGAAGATGATTTGTTGTGTTTCCCAGATAGATCGTTGGGTACAGTAACCTGACACCACTCAAAATTTTCAGTTGTATATTTTGTGACTTGTTAAGTTTGCATACTGTCTACTCATGTTTGTATGTGTGGTTTTGCATTTAGGAATTCCAAATGAAGTATTTTATCTTTCAGTGTTGCTCATTACGCAAAGTGGAAGATGAGCATCTATCACTTCTCTTTCCATCCCTGGTTTAGGTTTTGGAATGTTTTTCTGGCTTACTCTTTGGAGAGAAGAGAACTTGAATAAAAAGATAAATGTCCTAGGCTGTATATTGATTATCAAATTCTACCTCTAGCCTTGCCTGCGTTCTCCTTCCCCTCAACGCTAAAGCTTATTATAACTAACTTCTTAGAGAAGACAATTACTTGCTTCAGTATCTTTTCAGCTCATGGATTTGAACTGTTTTGTTGATTCCAGTGTCAAAGATTTCCATTACTTTTCTCCTAACACAGCCATCCATTAAAGCACTGTAATTTGTTTTACAGCAACTTAAAGGAGTCTGTATGGTAAAGAAACTAAGGTTTTATATGCCAGTTTATAAGGAAAGGGTTACTAATTCCAAATCTGCTAGTTTCTTTGCTCATGTTCTTAAATTCTGTCTATTATTTTCATCTCTTCTACCACAGGTTTGAACAATTAATATTCAGTGTATATTGTAATAAAAATATATAAATCCATAGGTACCTCTTATTCAGAAATTTAATCAAGACTTTAACTCAATAATTAGACATGTAGATGATTAGATTTTATTAGGTTTATCCATTTTATAACTTTATATTAATCAGTATATACTGTCTTTTTTTATTACGAAGACCACATTACTCATTGCTTAACCAGTTGAAAAAATACCTTTTCACATTCTTTGTCACTACCTAGGAAACTTTAAATTGATTTCTCATGTTATTTGTGTTTTTCCACACAACATTCTCACATGTGATTGTATCAATTGTTTTCAGCCATACTATTTGTATGATATAGTTGGTGGAAACCACCACATTTCCTGATATAACTTTTCTCTTGCTTACTTGAGGAAGTGATTTGAAATTTACATAGCAAAATTTGTTTAAAGTTAAATTTTCTGTAAGAGTACTTTAGGGTGGCTGTAAGTTATGAATAAAGTTAACCATTTTGCAATTGAGTCAGACTAACAGCTTTTTTTCAGGATTAGATGAAAATCAACATTGTGAGATTAGAATGATAAGTTGTATGGGAGTTTGAGGACTTTATGGAGTTAATTATCCTTTTGCCCTAGATTTTCATACTAATTGATGGGAACCTTATACAAATTGAATTTACCAAATTTACAAAAGATTCGTGCTCCCCTATGGACATGTTCTCCTCAAACTTATGCTAATTTAGTGGATTTTGAATGGTTACCTCTCTCAGTTTTTTTTTTATTTGTTTTGTTTTTATGTATGCCTATGAGTCATAGTTGAATTCTAGAAAGCTAGGTTTTATGTAGTGTTTACCTTTTTTTTTTTTTGCATTATGATCTATGTTCTATCGTTGTTTCTCTTTATGTTTCTCTCCCTAAGAATATATTAAATATATAAGAATATATTGTTGTAAAACTTCATCTTGGTGTTTTACTGATTTTTTTTTATATTCAATCCCTCAAGCACAGTGCAAATTACATGCATAGAATCTAATCTATGTTGTATTATCCTGATGATGACTTTAACATTTGCATTTTTTAAAGATTTACTTTATTTTTTTATACATACAAGAACTGAGGTGTAGGCTAGAGGTATAGGGGGTGAGACAGAGTGGGGAGCAGAACAGGTGGCTCTACTGTGATACACTGCTGAGGGGAGCAGTGGGTGAAACAGGAGAGGTCTGCTGTGCCATATGTGTTACCTCTCTGGCCAGGGATCCAACTTATGCTTCAGTGTCTGGCAGTAGCTTGATAGGGCTGAGACTTTAAACCCTGCACCTCCAGGGAAGCCCTCGCATTTGTATTAAATGTATTTAATTTAATCTACATGCACTCTCATTCACTATTATCTGTAGCATGCTTCTGGGCAATATCCTATCATAGCCTCAACATCAAATCAATAGCTTTTACTCCCAGACCCATATTCTTGGTAAATTTATGATTTCTCCAGGTCATCTCAGTGTTTTTTTCTATTTTCTTAGACTAAATAATTTTTGGTAATCTTTGCTTTCGGTCATCTTTCTATGCATCTTCTAAGATCCCTTATCTACTTGTTAAAAGTTTCTATATGCCATTTTACTATCCATATTTTCTACATAAATTTCACTAGCAGAGCTTCCTCTTTGTTTATGAATTATTTGAATTTCACCCAACTGGCTTTTTTGTTTTGTTCGAAAGCAAAAAAAAATGTTTTAGAAATCTAGTAACTTGAATTACAGATTGTAGCATTTCTTACTCACTCTGCATCAGTCATTCTGGTGCATTCATGGCTGTCTCTTCATTAAGAAAATAATTCATTATTGTGTTTTTATCTAAATTCAAATTTTATTGACATTGTTTCACAGTAACATACTTTGTACTATGTATAATTTATTACAACTTAATACTTTAAGCACTTTGCAACATACAAGACTATGTTAAAACTACCTTGTATTTAAAACATTATTTCACTTACAATGAAACTACTTCTTTTCTATGGTATATCTAATATTCATGGAAATAATTTCCTCTTATATGTCTTTCCAAAATCATTATATGTATTTGTTTTTTCACCCATCATTTTATAACAGCCAGCTGTTTATGTGGCTGCATTGCACAAAATTGTTATTGCCTCAAGGGCAGAGACCATGCCTTATTTATCTTTATTTCCCTAGCATCTAATACAGTACCCAGTAGATAGTATGTGTTTGGTAATTGCTTATGAATTGAATTGAAATCATTTTACAAGTGTTTCTCAAAATTAAAAAGCCAATAACACACAACTCTCAAATGATTCCAGTAATTGGAACTGAATAGGTTACATATATTTTCTTAAGTCTATCATCTATTGTAACATAAATATTGACTTCTGCAATATTTTAACAAGTATTTAGATAGAACATGTTATTGTAATTTTAATTCATAATAATCAAACATTTTATAAGACCTTTACATAAACAAAAATAAAGAAGCTATTAACATTACTATTTATTGCCACATACATTAAGTATTGACCATAATGTGGTATAAAATTTCTAATCGCTTTTGATAAAATGAATATGAATTCTCTCTATTCTGAGAATTTCTTAGGAATTTATTTTTTTCTTATTAGCTTCTACAACTCAAGTATGAAGTCTAAAGAGAGGGGATAAGAGCTCATCTCAAGTGATCAAGGCTGATTAATAGAACATTTATGCCTGATATAATTAATAAAGTGATTTTTAAAATTGTTTGTTAAAGCTGATAAAGGACCTACATTATAGATGATGAATATTTTGCAATTCAAATAAGTGTTAATAAAATGAAATTCTTTCTTAAATGATATAAAATACAAACACGTATTTGTCCCAATATTAAGGGTACCTGATTAAGGATATTAGTTCAAAGGATTGGTACATCATTTAACTCTCTCTCTCTCTCATATCCTTTAATAAAGTCTAAAAGTATAACATAAATTTAGCTGAATAGATTGCTTTCCTAAACTTCCTTGATAGTACAGAAGAGTCATTTATTTTCTAAAAAATGATGGGAATTTTTTTAAAAATATGAATCAGTTGATTAATGCATTAATAAATTTTGTACTCTTCTAATATTTGCTGCTTCCTAGCATGTTTCTGTCTTATTATTGCCATCTATGCCTGTGCCTGAGTCTGTTACTCACTATTTTCCCATTCAGTTTCATGTTCTAGGCCATACATTGCTGGACAGATGTAGAAGTAGAGTAATTGACCAGGACAGAACTATACTAGGTTGGGAGGTGCTTAATTGCCCAAATGGAAGATATTTTATACAGTTTACATTAGTTTTCAATACAATCCCCTTAAAGTTTGCAGCACATAGTTTGCATACTCAAGAGGACAGTATGGACCTCACTGGAATACACTGTGGCTCTTTTTAGCTGAGTTTAAGTGACCGAAGACTTTAAACTCTTATTTGAACATGAGCCTTCTGTGTTTAGAGTTAGGTTTGTATACTAGAAGAGAGTCAAAGATAGTGTCTCTGTTTATTGATCTTATTTGTCTTTTGTGTCTTAAAATAAGTAATACCTGTTTCTTACAATCAAAGAACATTTTCCATCAGCAGTCTAGTTAATAAATATATTGCTTGAGTATCATCTCCAATGGTTGTATATTTACTTGCACACTTGTCTTCTATTTCACAGACAATTTCTACTAGCCTTCATCTTACATTTGCTCTGCAATGTCTATGCCAATGAGTGAACTGTTGTTTGTCTTTATGAGCATTTTTGAATTAAACAATAAAATCACATCTCAAAATATATTTGATGTGCATGAGATTTGATTTATAAAGCCTGAGAAGAGATAGAGAGGGCAATTACTCTTATTCCTAAATTCTAAGATGAATTCTATGACAAGGAAAAGATTCTGCATAAGAGACCCTACTTAGTCCATTAGTAGCACCTCAGATTTCTACCATAGGTGGTACTTCTTTAGACTCCTCAATATCACTGTGATGACAGGTGCAGAAACAGATATGCAAAAGGCAAGGACAGATAAAATCCTGATTGTGGTAAGAGGCCCCACCTAAATTAAAATTTAATAGGTTGTCAGAATAATATGCCACTCAAAAGATGCATACTGATAGGCATTGAACTTGAGATACTTATGGATTTCATACCCAGCGTCCTGAATCCTCCAGATTTTGGTTTGAGCCACAGGGAATCTCATTCAGAGAAGTGGTATATGAGCTCCTAGGTGGATTAATGTCAGGAACTCTCTGGACGGGGTTCACTTTTCTCCAAAACTAGTTTTTCAAGATGTTTTTTACCTTTCCCCCTTCCTCCTGTCAGTTGAAGTATATACTTACATTATTGTGATGTGGTTCCCCCCGCTAAATTTCTCATTGTGAATATATGTATTTGACTTTTGTTCTAAGTAATATCACCCCAGTTCGCAGAAGTTAGCACTAGAGAGATCCTGAACCCTATAAAACAGTTGTACAAGAATATTTTATTATTTTTCTAAATAATTATAAGATTTGTCATTAATATAGAATATATACACAGACATGATATTGTGGAGAAGAAAACCATTTACCATACATTGCAATAAAAAATGAATTATTGTTTGAAAATAATTATATTAACTTCAGCTTTATCCATTATATCAATTATAATCCCTAAGGGACTTCTCAATTATTGTTCTTCAAATTGTGTTTTGAGCTATGGGAGAAGTACCTACTTACAATATTGTAGTTTCCCATGAGAGAAAAGTGCTCATTTTGTGCTTTTTGTAAATGCAAACTAAATTATGCTAAAAGAGATATAAAATTGTGTCATCTACATGTAAATTGGTTTTGGAGCCTAAGGGAGGGATGAGTTTTGTATATATTATGTAAAGATTCTATCATAGTATCTACTGGATTAGATTTTATTAAGTATAATAAAAGCAACATGGTTGTTTTTTGCAGAAACTAAATTGAACTGAAGTAGATAATTAATTACTAAAATTCTGTAATTCCTGCACAATACAGTAATAAAAATAGTAAAAGTTTAATGATTTTTGAACATTAAAATACATACCCTCGTCACCTAATGAAGCTTTTAACCCTCTAGCTACTACATAAATGAAGGATTTAGAGTTCAATTATACCTTAAAATACTTTCAGATCAGAAATAGCTAATGAAACAAATTTGTTTTTACTGTCTATGTCTAATAAGAAAGGACATTGCTATTGATGACACCTTGAACTATGTCAATTTTAGAAGTCTTCTAACTATAAAAACTGCAAATAGGAGCAACTCATTAATTTTCTTAAAATTTAATGACAGTTATATCTACTTAAAAGTAAATTTTAGCTAAAACACTTTACATATGCTGTCTTTCCATCTTCACAGGGAATGTCAACTTAGTATGTTTTTGTCCAGTTATAATGGATTGTATAAAGAAAACCTTTGGAATTTCCCAGGTCTTAAGAAATAGTAAATAGTAAGCAATAGAAAATTTTAGGATGGCAACAAAAGATCACTATTTGGATTAAGGAAATGGTTGAAGCAAAGTTTTGATTTCCATTAGCTCCCTTTTTAATATCTCTGCAGTACTGTTGTGCTAGTCGAATTATTCATAGTGATACTAAATTATGAGAGATTAAATGAGGTGGTACCCTAGATCACTTTAGTCTCATCTGATTTGGTAAGGACTATGCAGAAATTGGGACAAGTCAAAGATGATTGATACAACACAAGGCACTGGATCGTTTAATTTTCATTTCTAGTTTAGAGTCCAGTAAGACAATATTTGCTTTTTAAAGAATAGTACTTGATATTTGAAGTTTTGTGAGAGAGATATTAAAACAGCTACTATCTGATCTAGTGCAGTGAGACTTGGACTTGATAACCCTCAAAAATAATGTATTACAATGCTTATTCATACTTTAGAGAAAGAGTCACAGGATTTAATATTTGTTACCCATAGATCACTAGAGAGTAATTTTTGGTGTATACACAAATAGAAAGCACAAAAGGATCTTTGGGAAGAAACTGAACAAGGCTACTCAGTAGAGACCCCTGGGACTTTAGATTCAAAAATTGCGGGATGAGCCATTCTCTATAGCCTTTTGAAAGATAATTGCTGACTTTTAACTGAACATTTGTACAATAGAAAATATCCTCACTATGGAAGTATATAAAATAAACCTGAGGCAGGTAATACCTATAGTGTCTGAGGTGATATAAAATAAACATTCATGGACAAGGATCTACTCAGCAGAGCTAATTGATAAAATGAAAATGTCATGTTCAAGGTCATGAAAGATAGAGAGCAGGGTTAGTTCAACACATACCTGAACAGGTTGCCTGAAGGTCATGACAGAGCCCTCTGAGGACCTGCCTGCTTCTGGCTCTATTTCTGAATCCTGTAATCATTTCCTAGCCAAGACAAAACTAGATATTCAGTTCTCTGATAGGAGTTTCCAGATGTAAGATTGTGTTGGTTTTTTATTATTTTGAAATTGGCTTTGTCATATTATGTAGTTCATAAGCCTGTGGTAGAAGAAAGTGAAGTCAAATTTGCATAATAGGCAGACCTGTGGGTAATTTATTTAGGGATGGAGGAAATACTAAGCTTTTAGTTAGAGCAACATTTAGATATTTACCTAATCTTAGCCATGAACCAACAGTCTTGTGGATTGGTAGAATGTTCAGAAAAATGAACTCAGGATTATTAATTTTTTTGATTTCTACATGTGCTACTCTTGTTATATAATTTAGAAGAAGGTGAATTACACTGTAGTCCTTAAGTTAGAGTTGGGAAGTATATTGCTGGGAATGACTGCTGACTGAATTCAGAGTGAAATTCATCTAGGTTTTGCTTATAATGTGACAATTAAAATTTTGAAACAGTAATTTGCTCATCTCGGCCTACCTAAATATATTTCATCTGATGAGTACTTCACTATATATTTTTACTATATTTGCCACTTAACCATTTTATTGTCCATTAAGTGCAAAACCATTAATGTACAAAATATTGGCATGAAAATATATTACATGATTATGTCACATTCTGTATCTCTCCAACAGCAGGAGTCTCATTTAAATCTATAATGAACAATTAAATATCTGCTGCCTTTTTTCCTCTGGAATATTGGGGAAAGAAAATGTGGTATATCCACACTATGTACACTATTCAGCTATAAAGAAAGATGGAATATTTTCATTTACAACAAAATGGAAGTAGTTTGAGGAAATTGTGTTTAGTAAGGCAAGTCAGAATGACAAGGACAAATACTGACTTTTTATGTAAAAGATGATTTGAACAAATAAAATATTTTAAAAAATGAACAGACATTAATAAGTGAAGTGAAGTTTCTGAGTTTGGGGGTGAGGGAGGAAGGCTCGAGAGGACATAAAGGATGGTGGTAGGAAAATTTTTTTTTCAAGAAAAATATTAGTTAAAAAAGTGAAGCAATGGGAAATATTTGCTGCATGATTAGTGAGAGGATATTGGTGTACTATAATATAATACAGTCTTGAAAATTATGCTGTAGATACATAGTAATTGATGTGGAATGAGATTCAAGATAAAATAAGAGGGAGGGCAAAGCAGGTCGCAAAATAGTTTACACAATATTGTCTCTATCTCTTTAATGAATAAATGAATGCCTATTGATAATTTAGAGGACCACGTCCAAAATATTAATTGCAGTCTCCAGGGAGTGAAATTATTGGTGTATTTTAAAATTTTTGGCCATCCACAAGTTTACAACTATCCTACAAAAAATATAACCAAAAAGAACATTAAAACAAAGTAAATTGAATTCTATGGAAAAGTAAATGTTTATCCTAAGAATAAACTCTAAGGTTGACAAAAAATATTGGTTACTTATATAGGTGGTAAAAAAAAATTGGAAGAACTACTTGGGTAACTTAAAGATTATATCTACCTAGTATATAAGAGAGGAAGTGAGTGTTTTGAGAACTCCAGTGAAAAAATTTCTAGGATAGTAATGAGGTAATGAGTACTGTTGCTGTACATCATTGTATGTATTCCATTTCAGAAATTTGTTTTGTCTTTCCTGATTCACTTTTCCTTAAACTGTGGTTGCAATGACATGTATTAATGAAGTTAGGAATCAAAACATATAACATGATATTAACAACAAAATACTTGACAATGTGTACCCATCCTTAAAGGAACTTTATGGGCTGTAAAAGTAACCCTTGCAACCTTGTTAGAATTAACTGAATGAAGTCCCATCACCAAGTGGAAGAGACAGTTCTGTAACTCTTCCAGATTCTACTATATCTCCCTGAGAACTGATGTTTCTGTTTGTATTAATGTACAATCAGCACAGACTAGCCAAAGCAAATCAGCAACAAAATAAAAATGCCAGTAGTAGGAGTAGGGAACTATGATTTAAACAAGTTATAAATGGAAAAATGGAAGAAATCATGGGGAAAGTTACAGGGTTCACAGGTGGGTTATCATTCACAGGTTGGTAGTTGCATCTTTATGAGTGTATCTTACAGCACGAAAATAATACTCTTAGTAATTTCTTTCAGATCTGGTACTAACTTACTTTTTTTTAGAGAGAAGGAAAATTTGACTTATCCTGATTTGTAGCTGGGCATTAAAAGTTCATTTAGGTAATCCTGAGGACAGATGTGATGCAGCACTTGCTGCTGATCCACTAATCAACATTTAGCTCAAGTTACCATTTGATTAACAATATTTTAAAAAATTCACTAGTTAGGTTTCTTTTTTTTTTTTCAGGTATCCTAAGACATATATTACCACTGCATGGATATGATGTTGCTTTGCAACTCAAGATTTGTTCCCTGTGTTTTTGAATCCTGGTGATATGCTCCTAAGACATCTTCCTGGTGTAATGGGAAGTGGGTTGTACATATCCAGTATGTCAGAGCTTGATTTACTTGTTCAAGTGTGTGAAATGTGAATGTAACTATAATATCTATATGGGAAACTATTCCTTGCATGGCTCTGAGGGGAGTGACCTGAGGAAGGCATGGAGACCACATAACGCTATTGGTTCTCCTTTGAGACTTCTGAGGGGAATCTAATGAAATATCCAGATGGAGCTGTATATGAGTTGATTATCGTTATATGGTTTACAATAGTTTTTGTGTACGTGGTATATTAAAATTATAGTTTTTGTGCTCATGATCTACTTAACTGTACCCAAATAGGGTTATACAATGTCAGCAATAACTATTGTTAATTAACATAGGTCCCAATTGTGTCAAAACTTCAGATTTAGTCTCAGATTGCTAAGGCAAGCAAAAATTACATTGAGGGAGACAAGTTATAATTAAAGAGACTTGCCTAATCAGATAAGGAAACTCCCTGGAGGGGAAATAAATTTTGTATTAAACAAATACTTAGCATGCCTATTATGTTCTTGACAGTGTAGTAGAGTCTGGAATGACAAAGTCATTGAAGCAGGCGCTGTGCCTGTATCCCTGGTATACACCAAAACTCTGACACGTATTAGCTTTTTTCCAAAATATTGGCAGCAGTTGGAAATCAGCTTGATAGAGTAATAAATATAACAGGACTGAACATGTCACTGAACTCATGGAATACCATAACTCTACAACTGTCATTAATGCCTAAAAAGGCCTGCAAGTTCACCCATGAAGGACTATTGTGTATTTTGCTCACCTAGAATTTTATCTGGTTGCAGTATTGATATATAGCTAAAGTATGAATGCTCTCTCTTTATCTCTGGGGATGATTTATATCTGTTTTTTTGCTTGTTTGTTTTAATTTTGGCTAAGATAAAGAGCAGAAGGACTCAAGGTGTGTTGATTAAAGTCTGAAACCCCCTTTTGATCCTTCTTTACTGATAATTTGCATCTGGCCAAGGAAGCTGAAAACCCTGTCTTAGAGGAACACTGAGAGCTTTATCTGATTGGTCTTTCCAAATCAAAATTCCTGCGACAGATTTTGGCAGTCATGCCAGAGACACAGCACAGTGAAGGTGCACAAAGGTGCTCAATGGAGCACATGGTATGGGGTGTCTTTTGAAATTTTGGCTGCATTCTATCACTGGACTGTATCCTTTACCTTCAAATGAAAGTCTTAGGTGAATGTAAGTGGTGTCTGATGAGACTCTTCAAATAATCTAAGCTGGAAAATAGTACAAATATCTTTATAGATCAGTTATCAGGTTTTATTTATGGGACATATGCCACTGGACAGTGTGGCCTCAATCTGTCCTTTAATAACATGGACACCATGGATAAAATGTGAATATATCCTCCTATGATGGAAGAAAAACAAATTATCAGCACAGTCTTTACCTGGTGGATGGCAGAATCCATTTAGAGTGTGCAAGTTTGGGTATCTTGGGGTACATCTCAGGTATGAAAAACAGTATCTCATCTATTAAGCAGAGAGATACTGCAAAATCAAGTTTTTATAGTCAGAAAGGTGGTGGGACAAGGATTTTCTTTTATCAAAGGAAAATTGTCTCAAGCAGGTGATCCTCCCATAGGGGAAGGAGGGAATTATTTTACCATGCAGATTACCTGACCTATTGTTGATGGATCAGAAACTACAGTTAAATTAGTTAATCTTGTTTTGGAGACAATGCTTTGACAGGAATGACTTCATTTAGTTTTCCTTTTTATGCTATTCCTAAAATGTTTCCTCTATGTATTTATTTAATTATAGTTTCTGTTTCTTAGGTCTGGTATTTGTGTTGCTCTACCCAAAGGAATCTGTTTATTTGTCCTCTGATAAATTCCATGGGCTTATAATAGTAGCTAGTGCATAATTGGTGCCACCAAAACATTTGCTGAATGAAAGGAATGAATAAATCTGAGCAGAATACTATCAGCATAATGAATACATTAATGAAACAGAGGGTGTAGCTATTAACTACGGACATTCATGTACCCACCAAGTAAATAATTTTTAGAAGTAGTTGCTGTTATGAACACATTTACAGGAAGAATTAAAATACTGGCAATTAATGGATTGCTAACTCAAGTAGCACTGATAATTTAAAGTATGGGAAATAACAAGTTCAAAATTCATCAAATACAAAAATTGATATGCAAGATCTTGCTTTTGACAAGATAATCCTCTACTCTTTGTAACTGAAACTAAGCTCAGGAATTTAATCTATGTGATAATGATAAAGTATTTGAATATATGAATTTGCCATCTCTTTTATATAGCAGTTAATGTATTGATAAGAAAAGAATGTGTATCCAACAATTAAAATTGGCACATCTGGAAAAGCAAGGGAACTGAAAAAATACTGGACTGAAACCTCTGGTACCTTTGAAATATTTTCTGTTGTTTCTCAGTTACCTAAGACATATTTTCCTTTTTTAACAGAAGAAAGTTAAAATGCCATTCATTTGCCCTACACATTACTGTTGTAGTTTGTTAATCAGAATGCAAACTCAATTTAGCTAGAAGATATAATGTGAAAAATGTAAGGAATGGAGGGATTATGCTCAAATAGAACTACAAAGATTTTTAAATTTCTAATAATGGAAATTTGGGAAATAACTCTGGCAATGAAATTTTAGGTGCTTGGTAAAAGAAAGAAAGTAGATAATTTAACTTGAACTGAGCGTGTGTGTGTATACACACATACACACATATATATACACATACACACATATATACACACACATACACATATCTGAACCAAATTTCAATTCTTGATAATTATTAGAGACCAAAAAGTTGATGGTACAATATCCAGAGAAGAAAGAATGGCCTCTTAATAATGTCTTACCTTACTCCTCCCCTCATAAATGAATTCACAGAGTCAGAAAGATTTGTCTTTTGTCTTCATTCATGCCATGTAATACTAGGATCTTTTGGCCACAACAATGATCATCTCCATATGCTTTCTCTAAATTTGGAGTATTAATTGGTAGAGCTACAAATGAAATGGTCTTCTTGATATCAGTAAAGATAATGGAAGATGAAGTCGCAAAACAGAATCAACAGATGCAAAGTAATAATGCTTATCAAAGTGTAAGCATCTAAATGACATAGAAATAACTCTAATATAATGGTCTAATCCAGGACTTCTCATTTACTTACTTGGCAAATCAAATTGCTATGTATAATGTTAAAATACAAATTCAGGTTTAGTAAGTCTAGGGTGGGATCTGAGATTCTGCATTTCTCATTGCTCCCAGATAATGCCAATCTGCTTATCGAGCCTACAGAGTTGAATATCAACGATCTCCACCAAAGAGATCTCTCCCTGCAGTTAGTGAATCATAGTCTCTGAGAAATAATACTGATAAGCAACATACCAAAGCCTTGTTTGATTGATATAATACAGGCTTTAAAAACCACTTATGAAATCCAGGGAATAAAATCTGCCATTATTTTCCATGCTAGTGGTAACATGTACATTTTCACATTCGAGCGCCCTGACCTTATCTAATTCCCACACTAATCACTTTATAAATGGATGGTGTGCTATGTGAAAGATGGTAGATTCCTTGTTATAACCCCTTAAATTCATATCATACCTTCTCCTAGCCTCCCTTAATGATATGCATGCCATTTATGTGGAAAGGGAAACTTCCAACTTTCCATGAAGGACCCAAAAGCATTAAAGTCTTGCATTCAGGGTGGGGGCCAAAGTGAATGTAATTAATGTATTTTTATCTGAATTAACTTCCCAGTAGGTCCACTGGGTCCCAGAAGTCATCATGTAGTTATTTCCTTAGTTCCTGAGTCTAAGATTAGAATTGCTATCCTCAGCAACTGGAACAATTCCCATAATGCCTTTCTAACGTATGAAGTAAGAACTATCATTGTAAGAATACTAACTGAAAGCCATTTCAGTTCTCTCTTCCTTGCCAAATAGTGCATCAAAAGCATGGCTGAATCCCTGGGGAAACAGCAGAGAGCAGAGCCACCATCACGAATTTGAAATCAAGTTCTCAGTTGATTTTGTACAGAAAATGCTTAAGCATCTTATAAAATGGCATGGTATTATTATAAATATAATTGCATGGTGAATTTTAATTCAAGTTGCTACTCTAGATGTGATATGCTTACCAAGATGAATTAATGTGAACTTGGCACTTATGTGAAGCTATCAATAACATGAAGCCACTTTTCTCCACACTGAAAAACAAATAAAACATTCTATTTATGTAAATGAATATGCACATATTAATATTTATAGTGCATGTATATTATGTATGTATATTTATATTATATGTTACATATATATCATCTACATAATCAAGTAACTTTCACTAAGAACTCTAGAATGACTTTACCCTTTTCTCTCAAAGGTAGACCAATGTCTATCTTTTTGCTTCAAACAAATCTAAGAACTTTAGTTATACAGACACAAAAAATCTTGATGATGACATAAAGTATCAAGGACCCTAAGTGTCTTGCTAAGATCAGTATATAATTGATGGTGATACATTTCACACCAAAATATCCTATTTGTCATGCCAGTGAGGAGTTGGGAGTACAGACAATTAGGGATATAAGATATATGCTTTCAAACTGGAGGAAAAGCTGTTGAACATTTTAGCACTTCATTATTAGGAATAAGAAACAGCCCTTTTTGGACTACACTGTTTTTCTTTTTTCTACTAGTGTGTATTACTCCATGACTATTTCCTGTAATTAGCTGATGAATACAAATGGTGCATATACACGAAAGAAAATTTGAGAAGTCTAAGATCTGATATATAAGAGGTTGTAAGTAATAAATAAAATATCAGAGTGAATTATGGTATTAATATCCACTCAGTATTGGCACTGAACATCCATAGAGGAAGAAACTCTCTCCCCCCACACCACACACACTTTAATTCTGTTGCCAGTGAATCTAATTTTCAGATTTGCCCACAAAGAGAATAGATGGAGGTAAGCTGTTCTGCTGATTCAGTCTCCTACTCTGACAGGATAGGCAGGGATAATTAAGAAGCAAAATTGGAGGATGCTTGAATAGGAAATTGGGGGAAGATTTCATGGAAGAATCTCTCTAATTAGTCCAAATACAGAGGCTATTGTTTCTTGTGTAAATGTCACAGAAGTCATCTATGGTAGAAAATCTTCCTAAGAAGCAGAATCACACAGAGACTAATTTTGTAGATGCTAAACTGCCATCTTTTAAGAGTGTCTTATGGTTATTTGGGGGGTGTTCTACATATCTTAGGCGAAGTCCCTGTGTTTTATATAACATGCTTTTGAGTTAGAAACCCAATTAAATGAAAAATAAATGAATTAAAAAGTTAATGATTCTATCATCCAAAGTATTTGTGGGACAGAGATTGCCCATTTGAATATGATCCCCTCAGTGTAGGGTGCAATCTTACAGAATTAAGGAGCCAGACCAATGATTGATGTAATATTTTCCATGCCAACTAGAATTTGACAGTGTAGGAAAATAAGGGTATAGTTGTCGTTGTTGCCATTTATGATTATACCTAATGTCCACTCAATATTTTGTTTCTTTGCTGTTTTTTCACTGATGATTCCACACATGGCTCAGCAAACCAGGCCAGGGGAAATCCAACTTTCTTTCTGTTTTGTAAATAAAGTTCTATAGGAACTCATATATACTTATTCATTTACACATTGGCTATTTTTGTTCCACTACAACAGAGATAAGTATTATGACAGAGACCACATGACTTGCAAAACCTAAAGTATTTAGCATGTGGATATTTACAGGAAAAAACTTGCCAAAAATTTATTTAAAATGTTAAATAGTCAAAGGCTGAGTGTACTCATGAACCTTTAATTATTCCATTAATAGACATTTTTTTCCATTAATTGCCTCGTAGACATTATAGACATGAGCCAAAAAGGGGGGTTATTGTTTTCTGTAGTAAATAATTGAATGTCAAGAGGAATAAAGGTTGCACTTATATACTGAGAACCAGAAAAGGTACTGATGGCATCCAAAAAATCTCAAATGGTTGTTAACAAAAGTCAGTGGTGAAGTTTAATTGATGGGTACTACAACTGTATAGAGGAAACTTCTGAAGTCTCAGATATTTATCTGCAAATAGTGGAAAGGGGAAAACTTCCTGGATATAACTCATCAGTGATGTGAATTGGTAGAGCAAAACAAAATGAATATGGAACAGCGATTGAAGAGGAAAGTCATAAATCCCAACTACATGCTACTTCTCAACAGGATGACAAATTATGTCTCTACTTCTATGTTCTATCATCAATATTTAATTTAATAAAGGTACAGACAAAAATTCCACTCCCTGACTGTACACCTGTATATATCATTACTGATAATGGCTATATTTACTAGTAATTTTAAATCATCAAAATACAAACCCAAGGCCATGAAGTCATAGCACTAAAGGAAATATAGGTGACGCCTATATTGGAATACTGGTCCCCAAACACTGTCTTTGGCCCAGTGGGACCATGGCTATTTTTTGTGTACCACTGGGAAAATTATTCATTCTATTTTTCCATGTATTTGACAATGTTAGAATTCAGTGATTTAAAATGTTAGAATTCAGTGTGTCTGTTGGCCAACAAGACATGGGGTGGGTTTTGATAGCATATGTTTTCAGACCACTGTTTTCTTTTACTTTTTTTTCTTTTTTCCAAGTTCTCTTTAATTTTGGGGTGGCATTTTTATTCCTCCATATGTGCACAACTTAATAGCTGTTATTATTCCCCTCAATATGTATTCTACAATTTCTTTATCCACTCATCTGTTGATGGGCACTTAGATTGATTCCATGATTTGGCTATTGTGGACAATGCTACTATGAGCGTAGGTATACAGAAGTGTTTTGTATCAAAACCTCTATTTTCTTCCTTTCTGTTAATCATGTTACTTTTAAGGATCTTTTTGTCCCTGTACGCATTAACCTATCTCCTAATTCGCCTTCAACTAAACACACAGTCTTATTCTCTGTAAGAAGAATTAACACAAAGTGAAGAACAGTAGTTGTTGGTATGGCCTAGAATAGAGCTCTCACATACTTATTGCTAAGATCCACAGACATAGGCTGCTCCTTCCCTTATCAGTTTATTACCCAACTTTTCATTCAAAATTCCTTGAACTTTAAACTTCATCATTTAGAAATTAGTGAAATTTAAATTTTGTTACTCACAACTCTAAGCTATTAAAGTAATGTACAAGTGGGACAATGTACTTGTCTTCAAAGATCCTGCATTCTAATTGTGGAACAAGTCATTAGTAAATTCTGTCTAATATTCTAAATCCTAATAACTGACATTTATTTTTCCATTCAATATTTAGTTTTAAATATTGATTTGCCAATTTATGGTAGACTGCCAGACACTGTACTAGCACTAGAAATTAAATAAAAATAAATAGAATTTACCTTTACTTTTAAGGTATTTATAGCATAAAAATAGAAGTTAAATTCCACTGAAGTGTGATAAGTGCTATGAGTATTTAGTGCTGCCATTGTGATTCAGAGTGGCCTATACGCCAAAAAGAAGGGTGAAGAAAGGTTTCCTAAAAAAGAAATTATGATCTGATTTTCAAATGATGCATAAAATTTAGCTTAGTGGAAAAGTAGGAACTTTGATAGTCAAAGACAAGTCATTTTATTATGAGAGAACTTGGTTAAGTTAGGGAATCAAAATTAGACTGGTATAAATTGAGCCTTACTAGTCTTACTACTCTTAACACATATTTCAAAAGCTCTTCAAAAGTTATATCTAAAAATTCTTTTACTCATATTTCTTGATATCTAGGTTTATTTTTCTATTATAGTCTAAGCTACTTTGTGGTTTATTTCCAGCATTTTGCATGTAAGGGCTTAACCAATTTGATTGTGTTTGTGTGTGTGTATGTAAGATTTTATTAAATCATGAAGATAAGAAATAACAAATTGCATTCAACTGTGTAAATCATGCAAAGGAAGTTCCACCTGAAAGTTGTAAGTTAATTGGTAGCATTAATTATTTGTAGTATAACCAAGTAATATTTTCTGCATTCTTTTTTTAAGCATATCTTTATTGCTTTAGGTTGCATATTTATATCTTTGAGTATTTTTATTGAATAACTTTGTTTCTAGTAAATATATCTGCTAAGACTCTGAAAGAGATTTTTACTTTTACTCAAATTTATGTATTTAAGATGTTAATCTTCTTTATATATTGTATTATTTTGAAGATTAAAAAATGAAGACTTTATAGAACTATTTGAAAAAAGTAAGCTCTTCTTAAAATATTAGTTTAGTCCTTAAAAAAAAAAAAAACAAGTCTGATATTTTTGTCTTTCAGGGGGAAGTGACTCTTCATTATTTTTGATGAAATTAGAAATTTAAATTTTCCAATTAATATGAGATTTCATTATAAGTTCTGTTAAAGGCTAATGAATTGCCTGTTCATCTAACAATTTCAATCTATGGAAGTTGCAATCATCATAGGAAATTTGATTGTTTTTCTTCTCTATTATGAAACAAGTGATAAAGGAGCATCTATAAGTATCATGAAAATTCTAAATCCTTCAACTACTTCTAAGTGTCTATTTTTAGCTTTACTATTTAAAGCCTGCAATTAGCAATTGTGAACTAAATTGGATCCATGTACTTGAAAATGAGAAGCCCCTTGGTGTTTCTGTGCCTTCCCTTAACAAAATGCCTGAATCAAAATAGACTTTGTAAACATCCATTGAAGGACTAAGTGAAAATGGTGATGTCTCTTTTCATCTGTACTATTTATTTAAATTTTTGATGAACCCCAGCTCTCAGGTGCCACTCTGGGTATATCTTAAAAGAATTCCCAGGGGAGTAATTGACTATTCATTTTTATATGCTAAGCTCTATTGTTTTGATTAATATAGAGACAAGATGAAAATTACCTATCTCCTGACAGCATCTTCTTAGATGATTCTATATTATTAATGAGTTCTTGGTTTAAAGGAATAGTTCCTTTCCTACCCACTGTCATCTGCCTGCAAATCTATGTTATCTTTTCCTCACTTGTCATGCAGTTTAAAAAAAAAAATCTATCCTCATTTTCCATGTTTTAAATATCTTTAGTTGAGATTATCTTTTTAGTAAAATTAAGTGGCTAGATAAACCAGAGGGATGAACTATTTGTTATTTATTTTCATATGATGATCAGGACTGAGTTTCAGTTCTCTTAAGGTTTGAATCATTACAATATGAATCAAGTTGTATGGAAGAGAAACAACTTTTTTCTTGTAAGTCCAAGTGTCCTGAGAAACAAATGCCTAAAGAAATGAATGTGGAACAGCGAATGTTGGACACTTCATTAAACTTGTTTCCTGGGGTAAGAGTTCTTAAAATGCAGTTTAGAGACCTCTAGGCTTCTCTGAGAATTTTTTTGAGAAGGCTGCAAGGTCAAACTCTTTTAAAAATAACCCTAAAAGATTATTTGCCTTTCTCATTTTTATTCTCTCATGAGTGTAAAGTTGAGTTTCCAGAGGCTGTGTGATATATGAATTTGTAGTAGATATGGAAACAGAGACACCAGATATTTAAGCTAGATATTAAAGAAGTTTGCAGAAACATAAAGCAAAATTATTTTTCTCGCAAATTTTTAGGATACTATTGCCACTTTTCATTAAAAAGTATTTTTGTTAGCCCATAATCAACTTATTTTTATTTCAAACAAACTAATTAAATACTAATAATAGCTTGAAAGTACTCAATTTTAATTTATAACCAGGAATTATTGATAGATATGACACACAAAAGCTCTTTGCCTCTTCAACAATTTTCCATGTGAAAAGGGCTTCTGTCTGTCTGGCTATCTGTCCATCTTACAGATGTATATATTGGGACAACAACAAAAAGAAATGTATCAAAATATCTTATGGTAGCAGAAACCCAAATCAATCTATTATTTTTCATATTCTGTGAGATTTGCATTTATTTAATTATTCGCTCAAAGATTTCTCTACCACTTCACATGCCCGTATTATCATTACACATTCACTAATATTGTTTAATCTTTTTCTTTCTGCAAGTATCTCCTTTATCTTCCACAAAGATATGATATGTTGGTGGAAATAAAGGTCATGCAAATAGGTTAAGACAAATTGAAACTGAAATATTTGATAATTTTTGTATATTATGTTTATGGACCATTTTAAGAATTCAGCACTCCTGTTAATCATTATCTAGTCGATATATCCTAATTTTTATTGCTTATCAATGCATTTTGCTTTACCTTCACATACTTACACTGTAAGAAATAGGAAAAAACAATCTGTGAATAGAGTTCTTCATGCCAGGGGCCCCCATACTAAGACCTATGGCAGGTTCAACCTCTCCCCCAAATTTAATTATTTACTTTATGCTTTATTTTTATTAAATATATCATGTATATTAAGAAAATGGCATTGAGTAATAATAATTATTAATAACATTAAAGTAATAATAAAATTTATACCACTGTATAACACCCAGCTTAAAAACTAGAATATTTATTACCTATGAAGAGTCTTCTGTATCTCCTCTCCTACCCAGAAACAAACATCTTTCTGAATGTTATCTTTTTGAATACATTTATACTGTATCATTTTGAATGTATATATACTCTTAAGTAAATGGAATTGTACTACCTGCACTCTTGATTGTTTTAAGCAATCCAAATGCATAGTTCTTGTATGCTAGTTCTATCATAAATCAGAATTTATTAATCTTTTTTTTACTTAACATGTTATTTCTATTTTTTTTGCCATGATATACTGTTCCTGTTGGATTCATTATTTTTGTCATATATCATGATGTGAAATGACTGTTGAGGGTATTTACCGTTCATCTTCAATGAGAATGCCAAATGATTATACAGCTGGATAATCATAAGAAGTGGTATCAAATTACAGACTTACCAGTGATGTATAATTACTTTTTTCTATATTATCACTAATATTGAGGTTATGCGACACATTGTTTTTTATCTTCTGTGCATAAAATTCTTATTAGCATTTAATACATAGTTCCTTATAACTAATTAAGCTAGCCATGTTATGAAATGTTAATGTATTAATTTTTCATTTTCTATAAAATATGAATGTTTTACTTCATTTTTTAAATTAATTGTTGCATTTCAGAGGGTTCTTACATGTAGTTGGGATTGTACTCTCATCTACTGGTGATATACCTACAATTTTAACATTATTTGTTCTACCTCATTCTGGTTTCATCTCAACTTATTCCACCAAAATATGTCTTGCTAATTTCCTAATACCATCCATGTTGCATTTATCTGCTCTTCTTCCTTAATCTTTTAGCAATACTTAAAACTTTCAATGACATTATCATACTTAAAATACTTTTCCTTTTTTAAAAGTGTTTTTGTGAAACAACTCTATTTAATGTACTACCTATCTTTCTAATCTTACTTCTGGGTCTTTTTTGGGACTTTATTTTTCTCCATCCAGCTTTTAGCATTAATTATGCTTTTATCTAAGATCCTTTTGTCTTACCATACCATGAATATTTTAGGAGATGACAAATGCATAAAGCCTTGGTTACCACATTTCTAGAAATTGCTCATAGTTAATATCCAGGATGAAATTCACTCTTCCTAGGTCCCTTTGGATATTGTTAAGGATGACATTCTTTGTTTGTTCTTAACCAATTTCATTTCCATGTTCTACCCAAACCTAAATTTATTTTTCCCAGATGTCCATATTAGGGGAATGCAGATTTGTCATCTAATTTATCAAGCCAGAAACCTCAAAGGTATCTGTAATACCATTCATTTTTCTTCACAGCGTTTTATAATCCTTCATCAAATTCAAGATGTTTATATGCTCTCAAATTCACATGATTTTCATTTTTGTATACTCTTGTATTCCAGATTATCTTAATCTCCTCTCTTAGTCTCACACTCTTACAACTGTTCTTTTCATACACAGACTTTTATTCTTCTAATTCATTCTTGATATTGCTATCCACATAATTTTTATCTTATCTAAATTTGATTATGTCATCCCCTTATAACCTGATTTTAACAAGTGAAAGGTTGTCCATTTAACTTTGTCTAAAGATGATGCTCTACTATGACTCCAATACCTGCATTGTTTGATCTCTTTCTTTAGCCTTACCTCAAATTACATCGCCTTCTTCTTTCATAAGTACAGCCAGACTGATTTTCAATTTCTAGAATTATCCTCATATGATAATAAAAGTCATGGGTAATAATAGAAGCATTATGCATATACCTTCATTATATCAACTCTCTTATGGTCAGATAAGTTACAGTGAGGTGAATCTTTTTCCAATTACAGAGTGTAGGAGAGAACGTATTACATGATTCTAAATATAAATACATTTCCAAGTGTAGCTATGGAGTAGAGGGATTTTAGGCCTGCCTGCCTACATACCTGATGTTTGACTTATATTTCTGAGTTTGTTAATGTGGATCTTATCATCAAATAATATGTTGTTTCTTTCTGAATATCCGGTTCCAAAGACTGGAATGGACAAAACTATACTATATATTGTGAAGGGTTTATAAATAGTATTTTGATGTAGCAAGTTTTAACACTAGGAATGACGGAGGGAAAAATTGTCACTCTAATGTTTTTATTGTATGTGTGTTTTGCCAGCACTTGTGTTTTGTCACATTCAATATTTAATTCTGAGGTATATTCTAGGAAATTAACAAATACTATTACTCAATGAATTTATTGTCACACACTTGCATCTCAAGTCAATACTTATTTATCACAATAAAATGTCTACATATAAAACTTATTGTCCTTAAAGGAATTAAACACCCTCTTCCCCATTTCAAATTCTCTCTAGAAGCATATTATGATTTACCTAAAGTTCCTGTATTTTTATTACCAGTTAAAATGTCTCATATCTTTTGGGAGACTGGCAAACAGACTGTAGGATGATTTGGCAGGAAGTTGCACAGCAAAGGGGAAATCTGGTGAGATCTTCTTAACAGTAGGATCAGGATGCGTGTTTAGGTCATATGAAGGTTGTTAAGGAAATGACTTTAGTAACTCTAGACACTGTCTTGTAGATCAGGCAGCTGGGAGAGATCAGTTTTGTAATTAATCTGTTATGTTTCAGCAAGGAAGAAGCAAAACAATAATTGGCACTCCACAGACGTATTTGGTTCTCAAAGCTGCTTCATAAGCTTCAATCATAAACTGTATTCCTATTAGCTTTAAATGACACAACATGATCATGCAAAATGCAGGCCTGGAATGCAGCCTGTGATAAGTGATTCCTGTCACAACACAACTCTGCTTCACTAGATGTGCATAGGGCAGATGACAGCAAGATGCCCAACAGCTGCTGGCTGCCGAGCTGACATGAAATGGCACAAGGGTGGCAGGCAGAATACATTCTTTCAAAGACATGCTAAAATGAAGCATGATTTCAGATTGGTGGAATAGGCTGGGAAATAAAACACCACTTTACAACTAAGGCATTTAAAATAAAATGCCTTTCCTAAATATCAGTAAGTTCTATAAAACTGATAGCATTTGTTCGCTAAAAAAAAGTTTTAGGTCATTCATCTGTTTCTTTATGAAAGTCCAAGTCCGTATGTGATTTTTATTTCGAATATTAAAAATTGCTGTCAGGTTTGAGATAGTTTTGGTTTCATTTTTTAGGCTTATAAATGATATCTAGTTAAATTCGTCTTAGATAAATATATCCAGTGTTCCTGCAAACCATCCTGGAACTCTAGTCTTTTAATACCTTTTTTGTGATTAATCTTGTCAATGATAAGACTGTCTTCTTTACTTGACAGTTACACTTTATCTTTTCAGTAAATGCATTTTCTCTTTTGGAAAATTGACAAGGAGCACAGTCACATCCCTTGTAGCTAATGGCTGTTATCACTTTGGGTTTACAGATGATAGATTTTCTTCTAAACACCCTCGAGGGAACCTTTATTGTCAGTGCTTACTTTTCTGTCATTCACTGAATTTGGATATGGTTGATAGGATTATACCATTGCAGCAATGTAATTTCCCCACACTATTTTTAGTAAGTCTGAGACTTTACCACATTTTATATTAATTATATTATTAAAGAAATGTATTATTTGTTTTTCTTTCAAATTATCATGAAGTTACTAACCCATAAAAGAATAACAAAAGAATCATTTTATCTTAATAATGTTGAGTAAAGTGATGCTTTCAGGATCAAAAAATAAAAAATATGGCCAATCACTTAAATGTTACATTACCAGTGATTCTCTTAGCTAAATTATTTTTTCATTGAGATGAAAATGAAAGCAGAGAAAAGTGCAATCTAATTTAATGTTTCAGTTTTAGTATAAACTACTTGAGAAGTCATGATGCTATGTCTATTTTCTAATACTTTGTCAAAATATTTTCTTAAATAAACTTCTTGAATATATCCATTATGCATGGCAAAACATTCCCTTTCTTTAAAAATAATCTCTAAAGGGTCAGGTTTACAAATATTTATTCATGGGTTTCTCATGGTATAGTGTCTGTGAATTCACAGATAAGAACATAAATCTGTAATATAACAAATGCAATAGTTCACCAGAAAATAGAAGGGTAAGGCTACTGGATGTAACAGCATACTAGTCTTTATGGTAACAGCATTAAGAAATAACCTCAAATTTTTGAGAGAGAATTATTCTGAAATACTATAGATTAAATATATTCTTGAAATGAATCCTGAATATTCTATTTGAAATAATGTCACAGTCTCCTCTGTGGCAGCTCAGAATATAGTAGTAATATTGCCTTATTCACTGATCATTTTGTCTACATAACCTCCGTGCTAGAAGGTATCAGCCATGACATATAATAAAATCAGAGTGAGATCTTTGTGGTAGTGCTATTTCTGACCTCAATTTGTTTTAACACTGTGAAAAATATTCCATGTTATGATGTGGATCATGATTTTAATCAAGTTTCAATTTGTTGAAGAATGGAAAGCATAAATTGATATGTAGTTTTAATAAGTATTCCAAGGTTTATATTTTTAAAGGAACTTTAAATTTTATGCAAAAACATGTTTGCTTTCACATATCACACTTTAATAATACTGTATTTTGTATGTATATTTCATATATCCTTGTTACTTTAGAAGTATTATTACTTTGAATGTAATGAATAAATTAGCACATAAAAGCAGAGCTTTAGAAATAATTCTTAAGTTAGAAGTCATCAGGATGGGTATATTTAGTCTTACAAAATCAAACTTCATTGCAGTAACTCAGAAGAAAATGCTCAGAGTGGAGAGCATATCAATTAACTTAATTTATTCAATATTGCAATTTAGAGACTCGTGGGTCTTTTACCACAGAAAAAACAATAAATTTCAAGTCACTGTATAACTGTGAAGTCAGAACATAATATGTGAGGATTCATAAATGCAAACTCCATTCAACACTTCAGAGTGAAAAATTTTTATCTATATAGATTAATAAATATAGATCCTTTAAACAGTATTTTGCAATGGGAGAATTTGCATCTGTTGATAAAATAAATTTATGTGAGAAAATTATTCAAACTGAACTATCATTTAAGAAATATTAAAAGATATTAATGGTAAAGACTAATATATTGCCAGCAAATATATCTCTGAATAATGTTACTATGTTTTGTTTTTTGTATTTTTTTGACTAATCAGGAAGGTGACATATACTGTTCTTTGACAGGACTATTTGTGGATTTTACTCCTGAGTTCTTAACTTTCATATAATCTAGTATATTTTTATAACCTGTCTCAAGGAAACACAGTCTACAGTGTAAAAATTCTAAGGAAAGATTGGCAAATTATTCAGTGAGCCCCTTCCCTCTTCCCCAACTTTATTGAGATTTAGTTGACATGCAATATTGTGTAGTTTTCAAATATACAGTATGATGTATTGGTATATTAATAGTAAGAGTTTTAACTATCTAAGCATTGGAGATCAGCATGCCAATACTTATAAAACTGTTGCCCCATAATGTGTAAAGGGCAAAGACTACAGATATGAGTCAACTCTATCTTTCAGGTAGATGGGGAATAATAAAGAGGAGAAGTAAGAGGAAAAATGGACCTAGTGTTATTAACTCTAAGTTGAACAACTGCAAACTGGCTTGTTTCATGTTGCTCTGATCCTTCCTCTCTAGTGTGAACCTAGTTGGAATTTTTAGACATTTAATTCATTTGCTCAGGACCAGCAGTTACTGGAAGCCTGAAATGATACAAGGCTGATAGTTATCTCAAAATAGTGACTTTCTGTAGTTTCTATTATACGATAGAAATAGATGGAGAAAAGTAATACTTACTTTAAATAGTATATTAACACTAGCAGACAGGTCACATTTGTTAAGTTAGAATATTCCAGTTGGTGGTTTGGGGGGAATATGTAGACTTATTGTTAATAGCTCCTGAAATGAGAAGTTGCATTCTATTTATTTTTCTTATTTTAAGACTTCTGTTTGTGTATTTAAAAGATAACATTAAATCCCAAGACATAAAATTTTACATTCAACATAAAATCATTTTTAATTATAAGAGGGAAAAGGGTATCTTTATGAGGAAGAGAGGAAGAGCCATAGTATCTACCCCTGGCATTTTGTCATCCTTGCTTGGCCCACTACAGAACACCAATTCAGAAGGCATGACTGCTCATGAGTGGTGTGTGTGTGTGTGTGTGTGTGTGTGTGTGTGTGTGTGTGCGTGTGTGTGTGTGTGCATGCTGCTTTTGTTTTTTAAACTGTGAAATAATTTGGTTAGATTCTAGAAATTCTGAAGTCCCTCTGTATTTCTAAACTTTCCTAGATCGGACAGAAATTTTTTATTAGCCACCACTAAATACGCATAAAATATTTTCATGTTTGTCTTCTAGTGACTCTTTTAGCTACTGTTTAGTGAGTATTGGATCTGTATTGGATTTCTATTTGTGTACATGTGTGTTTATTTTGTAATTCATGCAGTTGTTATGAATAAAAGCTTAATTTCCCAAAATATATTCGGCTATATAAGTTTTAACATGCATTTCAATGTTTTATCATCCAGTTTACATCCTTCTTCAAATGAAAAATTGAAGGATACAATATGGCACAGTAATAAAGAATTCTTACTGATTTGTAAACAAATAATGGCCTAAAATGACTCCAAAGAGAAGTATACTCACAACAGAATTGGGTGAGGTGAACTTCAGTTTTTTAATTTGGAAAAAACTCTGCTTTTCTGTAGTCACTAGCAGAATTTGAGTAGAGGTTAAGAAAAGAACAGAGACATCATGAACAGGGTTGATTTTCACTTAGCTTATAAAGTTAGGTCAAAACTTTTCCCCATTGAGGTAGATTTCTTTGAATGATTTAATGATCTGGCTGTAGGGTTAGTTACTGGATTGTTATCTTCAGAAAGTTATTGTTGTGGTCATCTAGCATTGTGATTGGTGCCATTTTGAATATTGTATGCTGACATTTATTTCTTCCTGGAAAGTAATTGCATTTATATTTGATTTTTTGACATGTGAACAAAAATGGAACACAACAGCAGGATAATGAGCATCCAATTCTAAGTTAATTGTGGCACTGTATATAATTTGTATATATGAATCTCTTTCAGCATGTAATTTGGTCTAAACTTGACTTCACTAAATCTCAACTAGGTGTCTCATAAGAAATAAATACCTTATTTTTATCCACTTAGTCATTGTAAACGTGCCGATTTTTTAAGGCCTTTGGGTAAATGTACAGCAATAACAGTATAAAATAGAAATGTGTAAGTAACTAAATTTGAAATTATTTTATAAAATAAAACATGCAGAATCATTTATAAGCAGACTGTGGTGTGAAAAAGGTTAAATTTATCATTAGTATTAATATCCAGACTGTTGCACCAAAGTAAATGGACTTTGTACAAAATCTAGAAAGCATATTTGATTCTAGCTCTCCCTCTCTCACCAAATTATCTGCATCTCTAAAAAGATGTAAGCCTGCAATATATTATATGTGTATCTATAATATATACCACAGTTCTCTGGTGCATTATTATCAATGACATGTTTTTATATGTTTAAATAAAATAAGAAATATGGTCAGATGATATTCAACCAGGAATAATGACACATAAAAGAGAAAAATGAACAAAAATGCAGAGAAAACAAAAAGGATGCAAGAATTGGAAAGAAAGGCTGATACCTTGGGTTAGAATAATACTTGGGGTGGGCCTCCCTGGTGGTGCAAGGGGTTAAGTCTCAGCACTATGAAGCTATCACCAGCCACTGCAACACAGGTTTCATTGCTGGCTGGGGAGCTAGCCCACATGGCAGAGCAGACCTCTCCTGTCTTGCCTGCTGTTCCCCTCAGCAGTGTATTTCAGTAGATCTGCCTGTTCTTCTCCCCACTCTCTCTCTGTTGAATCCTCTCTCACACACACCCACACCTCTGGCCTATACCCCAGTTTTGTAATGCATAAATCAATAAATCTTCAAAATAATAATATTTGGGGCAAGGGAGAAAAAAATAATAGAATACCCATTTGGCTGAGGATAACAATGTGTGAAAGAATTGCAAATTGATGTAGCATACAATTCTTTTTGTTTTTAATGGTTCATTTATTTATGCATACAAGCTTGTGTGTAGGCCACAGGTGTGGGGTGGCAAGGGGATTCACCAGAGACAGAGTGGGGAGCAGAACAGGCAGATCAACTGAAGTACACGCTGAGGGGAGCAGAGGGTGAGGCAGGAGAGGTCTGCTAAGCCATGTGGGAAGCTCCCTGGCTGGGGATCCAACTTGTGCTGTAGTGGCTGTGGATAGCTTCATAGACTGAGACTTAATCCCTTGAGCCACCAGGGAGGCCACCAATTATTTTATTATAAGCAATGTTTCAATGAACTATCTTATAAAAACTTACCTTTCTGTTAACATGTGACTATTTTTATAGGATAGAATGCTAGAATTAGAAATTCTGTTTCAATTATTATGTATCAATACATTACAATTTTGACTGATTCAGACTGCTCACCAGAACACGATGTTAATGGTTATTTTCAACAAGGTATGGGAGTATTTATTTCATCACACCCTTGCTTTTGAAACCTGGCATAAATAACATGTCTTTTTTTGTGTTAATTTGCATGTTTGTGTATAACAGTGTACTTGAATATATCTGGTGCCTTTTTAAATCATTACTAATAAGTTAATGGCTAATAATTGATGGCATTTTTACCATCAAACAAGTAAAAATCTTTTTAGTGGCAGAGAAAAAGCAACGTTATTCGATATTTTGAGTAAAACTCATGTGAATCAATGCTAACTTGTCAGAAGGACATGACTTCAATCCAGAAACAATCTGTTGTAAATGTAGATAAAAAGTGTTGTTTTCATGTAATTAATTCAATATAGATAACGTGTCCTGAAAGAGACTTTCAGCTAATAAATTTATAAATTGAACTGACTGGCTTTTTTATTTTTGGGGGCAAGGGCATTTCCAGTCATGTCAGTCATAAAAGGGAAAAAATCTTAAATCCACTCATAAATAATGAATGTAGGCTTGTATTTTATAATATAACCTCATGAGATTGGCTTGAGCTCTAAAAATGGCATTCATATAGTTAAGGTGGTGAAGCCCAATTTTAAAGGCATTTTAGTGTACTGTACAGATGTAAGATAGATGTTACTGCATACTCAAATTACAGAGACACTTAAGAAATTTTTCTCTCCACAGTGAGGACTAATTTATCTTTGTGCATTACAAATTATTAGCCATATTTGAAATCTGATCAGGAAGCAGATCCTGTGATGTTTTCATATGATAGATAAATTATGATCTTTCCTGTTTAGTTGGAAATTAAGACATAAAATAGGAATTACAGGTTCTCAAGCACACATATTTAAGAATGTCACTTGATAACTGTTTTATGATTTTATGAGTTTTATATAAAATCATCCTAATTGGTAAGACAGACAAGGCACTAAATTTACTTTTAAATTATAAATTTCAGGTAATCTTATTTGCTTTTTTTTTCAAGAAACAGAAGCAGACAGGTTGAGCTTCATTCACCATAGAGGATAATATGTAATGTAGCACCAAGATCTATTTAGTTGTATGAAAACTTATTTGTATTCTCCTCACATTATATTACAAATGACACTCACTTAAAGAGTATACTACAACCATAGTTTATGCATTTAAAATTCTAATACAAGAGATATAAACTCATAAACCAGTAGCTGCCTTCCCTGTGCATCTAGAATAGACAACTTTTTTTTTTTTCTTTTTTAATGGAATGACCAGTTCAGTGAAACTTTCAAGGGCAAAGGCTGATTCTGATATAGTTTTCTTTGAAAGCATATAATAGCACACTACTGCTTGAACTCCATTAATGAATGGCAAATATTGTTGATAAATTTAGAGAAATAAATTTGCATATTTAAACAAACGTGCTTAAATCACAGAAGTATAGACAACTCTAGAGACTACAAATGCCTAATCTAAGAAGTGAATGAATTATGGATATGTTTACCTGCTTTACTTTAAACAAAAGTGAAGTAAGCCTTTTAAAGTTTTAAATTATCATACCACCTATATTTTCAGTTATTTCGTTTAAGAAAGGTTACAGCAAAACAATAAAACAAACACAAAATTATCCTGTAGTTTTTACATTAATTTGACAAGTATTGTGTTCACAGTATGGAAAAAAGAACCACTTTAAATGTATGTAGAGGAATTTTAAAAAACACTGTTCTATAGATTATTTTTAATCTGTCCAAATCACACTAAAAAAGCAAGACAATTCAAAAGGGTTCAGTTAGTTCTTTCTTTCCAGGTTTTGAGGACCAGATCCTAGTAACATTCTCCAAGGACAATTAATGTCAAAAGTGTTGCATGTATCTTTCCATCAGCAAACATGCCTTTTTGTTCAAAGTTTTCATTATCCAGTGTGACTTACTGTTGACAGTAGCCTGTGTTCCCAGTAATATACCTTGTGATTTTACAGTGTAGACTCCCTGGTGTGTGGGGGGTGTGTGTGTGAATGTGTGAGCGCACATGTTTTCTAGGCTCAAATTTCATATTTTATCTAAATACCTCATTTTATCTTGAACATATTAAATTAATATTTTACTTTCCTTCTTCCTGATTAAAAGACCAATTTTATTTCCTTGGATCCATGAAAATGTTATCTTGTTTCACAATTTTCATAGTCTCTGTAACAGGTTTTCTTATTTTTATATAATTTATACTATACTTCTTTACATTTTTTCATTTCAATCTTTTAGTTTTTTTTTTAAGTTTTATATTAATACTCATATATTAATGTAGGGAGATTTTTTTTTTTCCTTGAACACACTCCTGGTAGAAGAGCATGGCAAAGGTGGAAGAGAAATTTCTAAGTTTTTAATGTATCACTGACTCACTTTATATATAATTTTTTATGGCACAAAGTTTTATAAATGAGAACATTTTTCAGGGGACAGCCTCCTTTTATTTTGCTTAACTTTGTAGATATTTGAGATTGCATAATTGCCACCTAATATATTGTTCCTTGAGAAGATAATACCTTGTAACCTTCCTTCTTTTGCCCTGTCTTCCATTTTGTAATATTCATGATGTTCCTAGAAGCTGTCACAGAAAAAAATATACTCTAAACAAGGGATTGGTAATATTGCCCCTCAGGCTGGGCCCTGTGATTTGGAAATTCTGTTTTGCTGCTACTGCCTATGATTTATAACTTTGGACTTCTTGCTTTACTCTGGTCAGTTTGCTTTACTCTTTTCAGCTCTTCCTTTATAGTTTCATTTATAGATACCTTCTGATTTTATTGAATATATTTTCTGTTTTCTAAACTTGTTGTTTTTGGTTGGATTCAGAGAAAAAGAGACGATGTTGGCCTTACTAGAAGGAGTGAGTTTTTAGTTGGAAGACAGAAACATAGGGACACTGTTGGGGACAATGGAATTTTTGATCTGTTTGTCTTAAAATATCGAGACTAAAACTATATTATGGCGCAACAGACCTTTCCTGTCTCGCCTGCTGCTCCCCTCAGCAGTGTATTTCAGTAGATATACCTGTTTTGTTTCCTACTCTGTCTCTGGTGAATCCTCTCACCCCCCCACATCTCTGGCATGTATTCCAGTTCTTGTATGCATAAATAAGTAAAAACAAATAAATGTTTTATAAAAAAAACTGTATTAGAGAAAGTCGCCTATCCATTTTATTAAAAAAATATGAGCGTAATGGCTGTCTACAATTGATGATATAGTAGTGGTGAATTGAGGAGAAGGTGGGCTTCTTAAAAACAAAACTGAGGGAAATATGCTTGTTATTCAAGGGTAGATGAAGGTATACATAGAAATACATTGAAGCTTAGTGACTTTACTGGGGTCTAAGAATGATTTCATCAAGGTCAGATGTGAACTAAAACAAGTAAGTGTCTCATTGTTAATGTATTGGTAGCTGAAAAAAAGGGAAAATGATAAGCAATTCCTTAGTAGATAGAGCTCTGTTAGCTTATGTAAAGAGAAAAAATATTCAATATACAGTTGATGTTTTTTCTCATCGTTATTAAAACCTTTTCTAATTTAAGATTTTGTTACTGAAAATAAAAGATGACAAATTAGCTTGCCTAATAAGCCATATTTATAATTCCAATTGGTCTACTGTGACCTTTTTAATCTTCAAAAAAAAAAATTCCAGGCTGATTCTAATTGCTATACGTAAACCAATCTAATGAGACACCTGGCGAAAGATCCAAATGAAAGAAATAAATCAAGAGAAAAATTTAAATCTTTTCCTCATTCTCACACTAAAATCCTTAATTTTCACTACATAAATGTGTGACCCAGGTTCTTGAAAATGATATAGATATTTTAAAATTCCTGAAATATTTCTTTATCTTTCCATTATGTTTCATTAATTACAAAATGAACAGCATTTAATTACCTGAAATTAAATTGGATTTTTATATCTACTAATATTCTTGTAGATATTAGCTGTATAGATGAGCGACCCTAGAAATAAACCTTCATAAAAAGTTCTTATTGAAATCCTTACATACTACAAAGAAAGCAGAAACATAGGCATCTGAGTTTAAGGAGATCCTAGGGAGACTTTGGTTTTCATGGAAATACCAATGTTCATGGAAATGTAATGATCCTTGAAGTCAGAACAATTTGTTTTAAAAGTTCAGCTTTAACATATTCTCTCACATTCAAGTCTTTAATCCATTTCTTGGAAGACATTGAGAAAGCTGGTTAACCGCTTGAACATTATTAACTAAAATTGCTGGAGTGGGATTATAACATATATCATAATATGCTTATAAATATATATAATATAATGTATTATATGATGCACTTATATGATGTATATGATATAATATGCATAATAATATAGTTCTCCAACTTCATAATACCATAATATAATATGTTTTTGAGCAGCTGAATTATTTTAGATGAATTTCTAGGTTTAGGGATACAACTGTGTATATGCAAAACCATAGTTTAAAATTCAACTTTCAGGACTTACATGCCACTGTGAGGAAAACAGTAATAAAGTAATCAAATTAATCAGATAACATAAGGGAATGGTACATACTAGAAATACAACAAAAGCAGGTAGTAGGAGATAATGACCAAGAGGAGAAATGGTAATTTAGATGGATGGTCAAGGAGAACTCTGTGATGAATGGCACTTGATTCAAGACATGAATGATAATTAACGTGTACTATGTGAAATTTTAAAGAATACAGTAATATCCGGAAAGATAAAGTTCTTCATGGAGGGTGAACAAAGTACAAAATGAGTGTTGGGCAAGGAGAATGATAATACTTGATGGATTTCAGTGAAATTCTTGTGGCTGGATGAATAATGAAAGTGAAACAATACAGACTAAGGTAGGGCTTGAGAGGAAATCATGGGTCCGGTCCTGTAACATGAGTTGGGAAAGATTTGGGATTTTGCTTTGATTATAATGGAAATCTTGTTGCTGTTTTGGTATAATCACTCTAGTTTCTACTTGGGAAGGAAAAAAATAAACACAGAAGAAAATTTTTATATGTAAATTCATGTAGTAATTTCAATTTGACATATATAATTTTGAAACACCATCTGACTTTTGTAAATCTACCAACCTCTGACTTCTTTATCCGTAATTTATCCACTTTGGAATCTTGTATTAAAAGGTGATAGGACTTTTTAAAGAAGTTATTATACCTTGGTCAGGTGGATGCTGTGCAAACATTTTCTCCCATTTGGTAAGGGACCTTTTCAATTTAGTGATAGTTTCTTTTGTTGTGCAGAAACTATTTGGCTAGATTTAGTCCCATTTGTTTGTTTTTGCTTTTGTTTCCCTTATTATTGGAGTTGAGTCTCCCCAAACATCCCTGAAGCCAATGTTCCTGAGTTCTGTGTATGTTTTCCATTTTTATCATTTGTGGTTTCTGGTCTTACATTCAAGTCTTTAAACTGTTTTTGAGTTAATTTTTGTGTATTGTATGAGATAGTGGCCTATTTTCATTTTTTGATTTTTATATCTGGCTGTCCAGGTTTTCAAAAACCATTTTTTGAAGACTCTCTCCATTTCTACTGTATATTCTTGGTTCCTTTGTTGTTGATTTACTGTGTATATAGATTTTCCCCAGAAAAATCTTAAATTTTTCAATAGCAATATTAAAATGATATCTTTGTAGCCTCAGTCATCAAGTGTATACTTGTAATCCAAACATTAAACCAATAAAAAGTCATATCTGGTTTATTGAATATTTATTGCTCTATTAAAGAAAAAAGAGTAAAATACTACCACTTGCAACATCATGAATTGACCTTGAGAATATTATGCAAGTGAATTCAGTTAAGAGAAAAAAGATACCAAAAGACTTCACTCCTATATAGAATATAAAGAGACAAAGCAAGCAATCAACCAAAGTTTTAGATACAGAGAACAATCTGATAGTTACCAGAAAGGAAAAATGTGGGGGTGGGAGAGTGAAATGATTAAAGGGAGTCAATTGCATGGTGGTGGATGGAAACTAGACTTTACTGGAGTTCATGATGTAGTATATATAGATGTCAAATTACAATGGTAAAGACTTGAAACTTGCTTATGTTATAAACCAAGTTACCCCAATTAAAAAGAAAAGACATTCTGTTAAAGAGGCATCATTTGATAACTAACTTACTGGGCTATTTTATATCAAACAATAATTATCTCTTTATTTACTAATCTTATTGTTTAATATAAGATAGCTGTTCAAAGAATGCCTCCCATCAGGAACAGAATATTTGCCTACTTTTTCATTTTAATAGCAACATATTTTCTCACCAAAAATAAGAAATCCGTTACTTTAAAAAAACACTATTTCCTTGTATATGCATGATAGACTCCAATAATTGTGAATGTAAGAGAATGTGCATTTTCTTTTCAGAGAAAATATGTATGAAGAAATGTCAAGAGATTACATTTCTATTTCCAGCTTCAGTTGTTTTCTAGGTGGTTAAAGGCAATGAGTTTCAAAATGTGGTACTATAGAAGTGATCACATTACATCTTAAAATCAGCATTATGTACATTCCTCAGATTTTGCATTTGAAGTGTGAACTCACGTATTCTTATGGAGGTTAAGAAGTTGTCCATAAAGTGCTATGAACACACATAATTTGACTTTATATTAGCAGAACTATGGTTGTGAAATTTTAGGTGCCATGTTCTCTGTTTTATTTTCCACCTCTATGGATACATATCTTTGAACTCCCTTGTAGTATCATCCTCCTATATTACCCGAAAGAATATTACAATTACTTGATCTCTGAGTTCAAGGGTTATTTGAACACCTAAAAGGCTCCCTGATCTTTTAATTTTCTTAATTTATGTTGTTACTCTAGACAATAGCATCAACATTAACACCTCTACCTCCAGCCTATAGCAACCCCCAAATTTACCATTCCATCCTTGAATTATTTTTTGAGTTTCCATCATATTTATTGAATTCCCACTTGCTCTTTACTTGCTCAATTTTTGTCTTAAAGATTGTTCAAATTAATGTCCAAAACCAAAATCAAACCCATGCAAGTTTTCAAGTTTTATTTTATACCTTCCTGGAAACTTTTAAGTTCCCTCATAATCACAACTTATACTTATATATGTCCTTTCTGTTATTTGGTTTATGTTTGTCTTTCCTATAAGAATATAAATTCCATCAGGACAAGAAAATGTCTCCTTTTGATCAACATATCCTCTATTTAAAAGATTTCCAGTGATACATAGGCCATAGAAAAATATCTACTGAACATTGAATAAATTGATTCTGGAGGAAAAATAGCAGGAAAGAAAAAGGTTGCAAAACACATCTAAGCTTTTATGACACTAATAAGCCTAGCAAGTAAGAATTTTATTTTTATCAGTGAATAGATAAGAAAGTTTTAGGTTTTTAGAAATTTATTAGTGTTAAAACAATTAAATAATAACACAAAAACATGTAAATAGATGATAGATAATGGATGTATAGAAGGATACATATATACACACATGATTTTTGCAAGAAGAACCTTTGGTATATTTAGGAAGTTACTGGTATTCTATGGTTTAGAAAACCACTGAGAATTGCAACATTGCATTTGTTTTCTGTTTTTTTTTTTCCAAAAAGAACATAGTAATGCCCAATGAATGCACTAAAATTAAATAATGCAGTGTGTGATTGATCCCTGGTAGTTTAGATTTTAGCCTCGTTCTGGACACACACACACACACACATATACATACATATTTTTGTCAAATAACCTTTGTAAAGGGAATCTCTGTTTTTCTTTTAAACACAAGAAGAGGCAATTTAAATCAATGGACTTCCTGAGTTATAAAAAATTTAATTCCTTCGGTATATTAAACTCCTTATCCCTAAAGATTTCATTCCCTTCTTTTTAACATGGAAGAAGTTTCAGCATTTGGTATGGATAGGTAGGTAGATAGAGCAATCTATTGATAGATAGAAAAATATGTAGATTCAGCATTTTTCTATATATAAAATGCATATGTAAGTATGTAAGCATAGTAATAAATTCCTCTTTTTGAGAGCAAATATTCAACCTTAAAAGAAAATAGCACAAGAAATTTAAAGTAATTATTTTAGGAATATTGAGAACACATTTAGTAACAATAGGAAGCTTTGTTGAATTTCATAACAAACTGTAAAACTAAAAAAATTCAAATTGGAAAAGCAGTAAAACTATCACTATATGCACATGGCATGATAACATGCATAGAGAGCCCTAAAGACTCCATTAAAAAAAATCTGAAAAGAATAAGTGTGTACAATAAAGTGGCAGGCCATGAAATTAATACACAAATATCTATTGATTATGCAAACAATGAAGTGAAAGAAGGAAATTAAGAAAAAAAATTCCTATTTACAATTACATCAAGAAGGATAAAATAATTGAAGAAATTGTACAAAGGAGGTGAAAGACATTTATATTAAAAACTATAAAACAGTGTTAATAAAAACTGGAAGGTACCAAGAAATTAAAAGATATTTCATGGTCATGTATTTAAAGAATTAACATTTTTTGAATGATCATCTTACCTAAAGCAATATACAAATTCGGTACAATCCCAGGGTCAAAATTCCAAAGGCACTTTTTCCAAGAAATAAAAGAACAGTACTAATATTTGTATGATGTCATAAAATAATACAAATATTCAAAGCAATCCTGAGAAAAAAAGAAGCTGTCAGTTTCCTTGAATTCAACATATACTACAAAGCTATAGCAATCAAAAGTATGGTGTTGTAATAAAACAGACACATAGATCAGTGGAACAGAATTGAGAGTCCTGATATAAACCCACATATATGTGTACAGTTAATTTATAACAAAGGAGGCAAGAGCACATAGTAGAATAATGAATATATCTTTAACAAATAATGTTGGTGAAATTGGGCAAACACATACAAAATTATTAAACTAGAGCACCAACTTAAGCCAATTAATTATATGCATTTATATATATATATACACATACATATACATATATATTATTTTAAAATACCTGTTAAATGTGCTACCCACGAAACAGACCATTATGAAAACTGCAATTGTGTGCATGTTTGTTTTTAGATTATTTTTAACATTTAATATTCCTATTGAATGATGGATCAGTGAATGCTTGAAGATGTGATAAAAAAAATTAGTTCAACTATCATTGTATTACTTTGATATCCCCAAACATTACAAATTATGAATAAAACAAGTATATTTAATGGCGCCAAGGATATTCAGTCACAGGTATCCAGCTAATATTTTATTTTTCCAATCAGCATTTTGTTCTTTTCTTAAATCTGTACCACAAAGTCCTCTGTGTCCCTAGAGTAACCCCATGAGATTTTAGACTATAATAAAATAACAGGATATATGCCTTTAAAAAGGGCAGTAAGAAAAAAATCACATCTCAAAGACAGGCAAATGTCCCTTACTTTGCCTTTTTTCTTCTATCTTGGTTTCCAGTTGATTGGACAAGGTCAAGCCACATTGGGGAGGACAATCTTTTTACTGTATATACTTATTACAATATTAAAATCTCATCCAGAAACACTCTCCAAGTCATATTCAGAATAATGTTTAGCCAGATATGTGGCACCTTGTATTTCTGTCAAGTTGACATAAAATTAACCAAGACATTATCAACCTAAATGTGCTTCATATTAGGTGTAAATATGAAACATTGTAATTAATTTGTAGAAAATGTGATAGATCAAGACCAAGAGTAAGAATATATTGCTTTTTATTTTTGCAATGTAAGAATTTACTCCCATTTTTCTTAATTCAGTAACTCTCAGTTCATACATTTAAATTTTGTCTAGATGTTTTGATTACGTTTGAGATTGGAAGTTGGGAAAAATTAAAGCAGAGGCCACTGTTTGTGGAAGGTTTTCATGGTCAGACCCTGTGATAGGTAGAGATGGATCTCAGCTTGTCTCTTTACCTCTACTGCATTTCCAGCAGCTCCTGGCCCTGCTCACCAACACATGCCCTGTTCCACCTTCAGCACTCAGTGGGGATCCATAATGATGATGGATAAAACAGATGAAATGGCCATTTTCATTAAACTCTCCAGGAACTCCCACTTTGTAGTCCACTTGACCACCCAGATTGGCTTCTTTATTTTTCTGATAAACTCTGACTTGTTCACTCCTGCCAAGGCTGCAGGTGAAGTAAGTGATTTTTCTCTGATCTTTCCCAGCAGCTCTCAAATGCATGTTCTAATTTCCATAATTAACCTCTCATTCCCCAAATAATATATTGGCATTCATTTTTTACAGTAAAAACATAACAATGTCTGTTGTTAATATAGCACTCACTATGTTCTGACTCATAGTCCCATTTTATATTAAACTTATCTGCTGGGTATCATTATCATCTTTGTTAAGTGGGTGAAGAAACTGGAAAAAAAAGATTACAATTTTTTCAAAACATACAGATACAGTAGTGCATAGTACATTATATTTATTTCCTGCCACACATGTAAAAATATGAAATGGCAAATGCAAAATTAACCTAACACTCAGATACTTTGACAGTGTGAGGTAGATGTATATCTGACCAAAAACCAACCAAACAAAAAAACCCCAAAACAACAAAAAACTATAATGCAAAATAAAAGTTGGCAGTTGTTCTGTTACAAAATTTGATGAATGTATTCAAAATGCATGAAGCAGATAATCTCAGTAGGACAGCAATTGCAATGCTATACTTAGCTTGCCCAATATACCCAACAAAAAGAGTACAAAATATATCTCCTAAAATGTTTGCTGCTTCTAATATTTTGGTGGACAGAAGGCTTTTAGCACTGTGCTGTATTCTGCTTTGTGTTGAATGCTGACAGATCTAAATCCCACTAGAATAGTATTTCCCATCAACGGATATTTAGAAAGTGTTTTTATTCTGCGGATACTTGAGTCTTAAGTTACCGACCTTTGTCCTGATGCAGAATCAAAGTGTTTCCATACTGTTGTCTCCTTGACTCATCTCAATTATAACAAAACAAAATAAATCTTTAAGACAGAAATGCACTTAGGATAGCTGATTTACTATTGTTCTGCGCTAACAAAAGTCTTTTTCTTTCTTCCTAGTGCTTTTCAGATGGGATAATAACAAAATAAATCTCTTAGAAACAAACAAATCTCTTTGGGAGCTAAAGAAAGCTCTTAAAAGAGTCATTTTGAGGTACCCAATTTCCTATCTTCCACATTTGGATGTTCAGTTATGTTTTGGAGAGAAAGACACTTAAAAGACTAGATGTCAGACACCTTGTCTCCTTTTTGGGACACTTTGTGAAAAACAAACCACTTAAATGTGCTGCCAAGTAGTTCATTTTATATTTATCTATCTCTCTCATTCCTTCCAAGGTTTCAAATGTGTTCTAATGGACTCAGACTAACATTTATATATAATGAAAGGAAATGACTTTGAAAAAAAATTTAATGGTGTTTACTCCATACAACCCAAGAGAGAATCAGACAAATATGTTTCTCTCTACACTGCTTTATAATTTTTTCTGAATTTATATTTTGTTCATTATTACCATCACAGTGACATTGCTGCTGTCCTAAAGAAAAGTGAAGCTTATTATGATGTAAACCGAGCTCCTCTTTATCAACCCTGTTCTCTATGCTCTTTTCAAATGCTTCCTTGTCCCAGTTAACAAATGGCAGTGGGTCCTGGTTACCTCCCACATATCTCAATAGGGTGCTGAAGAAGTTCTCTGCCCTGAACTGCCCATAGCCACATACAAAAAACACCAAACAAAAGTTCTAGTTTGTCCTAGCCAGAGGACCAGGAAAAGGGTCAATTAGTAGCTTAAGATGTTTTGCAATACTTACTGTGCCCAACCAAACACCAGTAGGAAAACTTCATTCCCTTTTTCAAATCCTGCAACTCTACAGCTTCAGCAGAACATACTGGGGAACTGATTTTCAAACCCCTTCCCACCCGTCATTGAAGCACAGAAAAGAGTAGCTTCAGTGGAATCTGCAGGGAGTGGGTTCCAATCTCTCTGATAGCTGAACCAGGTGGCAGGTCTCACTGTGCCTTTGCCCCAGGGTAGTATCAGTGGAATCCAGGAACTGAGCCTTCACAACACTGAGCCTGGACAACACTAAGACTCGATGAGTCAGGGCAAAGCAACTGTGCATATTTTTTGATGAAGGAAAGTTGAGCTATTTTTGTTGATAAACCTGTTCTTAAAGGGGGAATGTTGTAAAATTGCTGTGAAATTATTTAGAGGAAACAACATAAACTATGTATTTATGGAGAGAAAAAAGTGTACAAATATAGCAGTGAGCAAGTGACAGAAGGGAAAATTTTAACAATAGGTAAATCTGTGGAAGATTATATAATTCTTCATAAAATTCTTCTAAATAAAAAAATGCAAAATTACATCAGGATACAATAGCCTAAAAAAAGAGAAATTTTAATGCTAAAGAATATCATTGTCTGGCACTCTGGAATTATATATTCAAATGAAATTATTAAAAACTTTTCATGAAGTTATAACCTCCTGAACAATGAAATCAATTAATACTGCAAAATCGAAAATAATCAGAAAGAATAAATGTCACGTAAACACATAAGTATTTGGATTGACTTTAATATAATTTATGATCAACGAACCATAAATAGGGTATGAGTCAAGTTACATTTCATTACATATTCATAAGTATGGAGTACGTTTATTACTCTTTGTACTAGTCATGCAAATGATGTGAAATACAGAAACATTTTAAATATTTTATAAGATGTTGACATCTCACAGAATAATTTCTAGTTTTTGTTGTCGTGAGAATTAGAAAACTGGAATAGGCCACATGCAGAATGGGAGACTCATTGTCCTCAACTCATTGTTAAGCTAATACACATAAATCATCTTGTCAAGGAACACAATAGCAGTTAGTATATTCTAAGAAATTTTATAATTATATTAATTGAAAATCTAACACCTCAATTCTAAAATTTTTGAAAACATATCTCATGATAGGTATAATTCTTTTATTATTTACTTCATTCCTCAATTAAAGAACTCAAACTTAAATGTGAATATTTTAAAGCTACAAGGTGCTTTGCTTAAAAATCAGGTTGAGGGAGATTGTATAATCATTGGAGGACTTTTGCTTAAAACCTTAATCTTGTTACAACACAGAATGCCAATTTATATTTGAAAAAGTTCACATGAATGAGTAATCAACATAACCTGAATGGTAAGAAAAATAAAAATTTAGATTTTTATTCATATAATGTGGGATGTGTATGAAAACCCAAAAATAGAACTTTAAGAAGGGAAAATATCTTATGGTGACATTATTGTATTAATTTAAGGAAGGTGTTCACAGACATAACTTTTTTCATGGTTGAAACTTAGGAAAAGGCTGAGACTTAAAATAATTATTTTACATTAGAAATTAAAACAATGGGTCACATAATAATGAAGCAAAAAGAAGGCACAAAAGGGAAGTGAAAGTAATAATCAGAAAGTAAAAGAATTTTAAGAATCTAAGATAATGTCAAAATTTTATTCTTACTATTATCATACGATATCTATAATGATTAAGAAGCAGATACTAATACACAGGAAATTTGGCTCCTGATTATGACATAGAAAGCCAAAATGGTCATCACTCCTATCCTTACAGCAAAAACAACAAAACAAGCCCTCCAAACCATCTGAAATTTCACAAAATTCCTAAAATTCATTAGAAGATTGAAGTCACAGAGCAATAAATCAACACAAAATCTAAGTAAATAAGGGTGCTTAAAGATAAGTAAATAGGCATTTGCCTATCTGAGGCAGATGACACTAAAGAATGGTCACCAAGGCCAAGCAAGAAAATATAAAAATCACTGGGAAACACAAAAACTGTGGCTGTGGACACACATTCACATGGACATAATGCATGCTTATATAAAAGACTGAGGGTCAGTGAAAGCTTAGAGAGCTCTCCTTTGCCACAGGGGACAGGGGACACGAGTCAGAAGCCACTGCACAAAAGACAAGGAAGTCTGTCTTGATCCTTTTCCTCTCTCTCAGATGGAATAAAAACCTCTATCCCTAAGGGAAAAACAGCAAATCCTGGTACCCTGAGGACACTTTGGTAAACACATTGTTATCCAACATATTGTTGGGTAAAAATAAACAGAAACAAATTATTCTATTTCTAGGAGAAGACAAGAAGTATGTCCAGGGCATGGACCTACAAAACTGCAGAAAGGAAACAATGACTGGGAAGACCAGTTCATAGGGACATAATGATTTCCTGAGAGTGAAGCTTAATCAAAACAATAGTAAAAGAAGAAAAAACAAAGCAGAACATTCAGTAATGGTGACACAATATAAATTAGTTTAATATTTGTATAATGTGTAATGTTAAAAGGAAAAGACAGTGAATAGTGTGGAGAAATTTTGAAGAAACAACAACCAAAATTAATGATAGATGACCCTTACATACTTAAGAAATTTGAAAGATGCCAAACAATGTAAATATGAAACACACATACACACATATGCTGTCTCACACACAATAATACACATATGCAAGGTCATATTATAACTGTCTAAAGGGAAAGAAAAAATTCAATACAGGCTAGAGGGAGAAATACACACACACACACACACACATATTCTTCATAGAGGGGAACAATGGAGAGAATGAAAGCAGATCTTTTATTAGAAACTATGCAAGTCATTAACAAGGGTGTAAAGCGATGGTACTTTGTACATAAGTACACTTTTATTTATTTTTTTTTAAGATTTATTTTTTATTTATACATACAAGCTGGGGTACAGGCCAGAGGCATGGGGCAGCAAGAGGGTTCACCAGAGCCAGAGCTGGGAGAGGCATGGGGCGGCGAGAGGGTTCACCAGAGCCAGAGCGGGGAGCAGAACAGGCAGATCAGAAATACACTGCTGAGGGGAGCAGCGGGTGAAGCAGGAGAGGTCTGCCACGCCATGTGGGATTCTCCCTGGCCGGGCGTCAAACTCGCGTCGCCGCTGCTAACAGCTCCACAGTGCAGCTCTTAACCGCTGCGCCACCGGGGAGGCCCCATAAGTACACTTTTAAGAGAAATATTAGAAAAAACATGCAGGTTAGAACACCAACTGGAATGATGTTTTTTATGTCATGAAAGAACAAACAAAACTGTGAAACAAGTATTCTATACCCAATACACATAATTCTCAGAAACGAAAGGAAAAGATTCAAGTAATCAAACATTGATAATAGACCTGTAGTTCAATAAGCGATAAAGTTCTTTAAGTAGAAGGAATATGAAAGTAGATACAAATGTGAATTTACACAAGGAAATAAGACACTGGAAATGTCAAAAATGTAAATGTTAAATTCTTTAAGAAATTTTTAATGGCACTAAGTGATAGCTGTCTAAAACAAAGAAAGTAGCAATATATTGTGTGTTTTACCTTGTGGAAATATTAAATGTATAACCAAGAAATGGGGAGGGGAAATGGAAGTAAATTCTCTTTGCCCCCTAGACAACAAAAAAGCAGGAGAATAATGTAGTCTGGTAAAGTTGTAGGATAAAAATCAATGTAAAAAATCTGTTTTATATCTATGCATTAACGATGAAAAATTGGATACTAAAATTTTTTTAAATTACCATTTCAATAGCATAAAAAGGAGTTGTAGGTATAAAGGTTTGATACTGATTTACCTAACATTCCCTAAAATGTAGATACAGTCATGGCCACTCTTCCTGTGAATGTGTTTATTTTACTTTTAGAATAACATAAGGAATTATTTTTTTCTGAGTTTTTGTTTAAGAGCTTAGGAACTGAAATTTTAGTGAATACACATTCGGGAATTAGGGATTTAAATGTTTCAGAAAGGTCTTAATATGGAGTTTCACATACTTCTTTATAAACATATGGGTTCTATGACTTTTGAGGTTCACTGATGCCACATACTGAACACTAAAAGCAGAATGTATACATTTCTGATATCAAATGTATAATCTTGGGATGGTATTTGAAGCACAAAATGTACTTAATGAGCTAAAATGATTCAAGAAGAGCATATTGCACTTACACCACATATTCTATACTATGGCCTTCTAAAGAGAGGTGGGTGTGATGCTGTGAAGAAAAGCAATTCCATTCTCAGTAGGTTATCACAGTGTATTTTCAGAAGTTTCTAATTGAAGGCATGCTTCATTTGCCTTGACTATAAAAAACTTACATTTGCTCATGATTATGTCTGTAAATGCCCTCATAAAATGTACTCCAGCAAACACTCCTGAACACTTGCATATGTGCACACACATGCATGTAAATTCAAACATTTTAAAATACTAAGATTTTTTTTCTCATATTACATCTTGTTCCTTGTCTGGCTTTTCTAAAATCTGTAAGAAAATAGAAAAGTTAAATATTACTATAGGTTAAGGGTGTTGAAACTTTTTCTGTAACCCAGCATTCTGCTCCCCACTCTGTCTCTGGTGAACCCTCTCGCCGCCCCATGCCTCTGGCCTGTACCCTAGCTTGTATGCATAAATAAATAAATCTTTAAAAAAATTATTAAAAAAATAAAATTAAATAAAATTAAAAATCCAACTTTTTAGTCTCAGTCACATGTCCAATGCTCAATATCCAAATGTAGTTGGTGGGTACCATATTGAACATAAAATATAAAATATATCCATCTCCAGAGAAAGTTCTGTTGAACAGTATTTCTTTTTTTTGTGTATATATATATATATATATTATATATATATGTAAAATATATATTACATCATTGTTCATTTTTGTACAATGTATACTTTCTCCTCTCAAGTGCACTTGAATAGTAGTTCTTTACAGTGTTAAATGCCAGCAAGATTTTCCTATGTAATACTTGCAAGTGATCTGAAACTCAGAATGAAGGCAATAGTTATTGCTAAATTATGTCAAAAGTAGTTATAGGACATCTAAAAAGAATATTGAAATGGTTTGCCACATCACTAACAAGGAAATCCTCAGCATTGTTAATCTTTATCAAAGAAAGGAGTGGGGTTGTCCACACTCCACCACTACAGAGGCTAGGGCTTTACAGGAACCAGTCACCATTAGCAAACAGGACTGTTTTAGAAGCTGTACACAACTTGGCTTGAAGGGTTGATTTTCTACCCTATGGGGTGTTTCTCACTGAACTTCAGTTACATTGATGGAGTTTACCTTACCCTCTCCTCTTGTCACAAATAGTGTTGACAGTGTTTTTCTCTTGATGGTCCCTAAGAAAAGGAAGAAAGACAATATATCCAACCCTGTCTTGAGTCCTCATTATTCTAGCACTCAAAACAACAGTTCATTCCTAGGAGGACAAAGCAGTATACTCAAGGTAATATTTGATATTCTTCACTGAAGCATTGTGTAGAAATCAAGTACATACTGGGTGAGTGGAAGAACGACTGTCTCTTTAGTTTAGAGACCTTGCATTGCAGATGTCATCAGATAACTATTTTGTTGCTCTGTGGAAACAAGTACCTCTTAATATCTCTCTGCCTCATTCAGACCTTCACCTCCTCTTTTCTTCTGCCCATACTCTTTTGTCAATATTTTTTTTAGTCAGCTGCATTCACCTTAACTCTGGATACATGGATACTATATTACTCTTCAGTGATGATATAGTTTCTCTTGATTCTTTGAGCCACAGCCTGGAACAGAGATTTAGCTTTAAGTTAACAAAATAAAATCTTTAAAAAAAAAAAAAGATTTAAATATAAATATTTTAAATGAAGCCCAAAAATCACATTTTGAGTGGATAACACTCCATTAGTTAAGTATGCCTTTGGATATTTAACTACTCATTGTCAACTGCAATACCCATTGTCTTCTTCTTCTTTTTTTTTTAAAGATTTATTGTTTTTATTTATACATACAAGCTGGGGTACAGGCCAGAGGCAAGGGGTGGCGAGAGGGTTCACCAGAGACAGAGCGGGGAGCAGTACAGGCAGATCAGAAATACACTGCTGAGGGGAGCAGTGGGCGAGGCAGGAGAGGTCTGCCGCGCCATGTGGGATTCTCCCCGGCCGGGTGTCGAACTCGTGTCACCGCTGCCGACAGCTCCACAGCGCAACGCTTAACCTCTGCACCACCGGGGAGGCCCCCCATTGTCCTCTTTTTTATAATAAAATACAAAAATTTTAGTTGAACATATAGCTGACCTAAGACAAGATCACAATTAGATTCTCCTGCATAAATATTATGGACATTATGTGAAAAAGTTTCATGAACCATTTGTGAAAGAGAGGGTTCATATTCTTCTTAGGTGTGACTACATTCCTACTGGGTGGAGTAGGCGTGTGATGGGGAGAACTAGAATTGCCATCTCACAAGGACCACTCTTAGGACTACAATCAGCTAGATGTCCAATAGGTTCATCTGTGCAACTGCTCTACTAATCATGGACTTTCCAGAATATATGAATTATAAAATTTTGTCTTTGAGAAAAGTTTAATCTAATTTATGGTCTTTTAAGATACAAAATGTGAATTGTGATGTTCATTCTTCTTGCCTTTTCTAATTCATAAGTTAAATGGTTAAACAGATACAATTTTGAATTGTGTGTTCTTTTTCCAGTAAACATCTATTCAGTAAATACACAGCTCGTGTATGAGTATGTAGGGCTCTTGATATATAGAACTATGTGGAACAATATAAGAGCAGGAGGCTCAGGATATTTTGGCTTTTCAGGGAAATTATTCTTTCTTGGGAGACAGCTTAAGAACTTTGTATCCTGAAGCTGATGATGTCATTACTTTGAGTCTCTGTAGCTTCTGTAGGAAAATGAACATGATAATATTTCCTATCCATAAAGTTCTTGTGAGAGTTAAAATGATATAAAATAAACAGCTATTACTATTGTGCCAGACATCAAAATATTATTTAAAACCGTCCATTTCTGTTATCATAATGATAAATCTGATGATGGACAGGGTCAGTAAGTAGAACTATTGCAGATGTGCCATGCATATTTTAATTATATTTCACATTAATTTATTTAGATATTTGCATCATGGAAAATGTTAAAACGAGTAAAAATTGAATATTTTGGCCCTCTGCACCAGAATGACTCTATAGTTAAGCCTTATATTAAGAAAAATTCTATGAGCAATATACAATAGTAAAACAAAATATAATCTGACCTCTATGAATGGAGTGCTTTGAGAAATTATCTTCACTAAAAATTCCTGCAGAACTACATCTTAAAATCTAATGGGTCAGGACTAATTTAGTGATTCTTGTGTAATTTAGTAAAACCAGGTTTTGTGTTATTTTTCCTCGAGAGTTAGAGTACATGTGCAGTGAAATAGTTACCATAGACAACCTGTTACTTGGAATTTCCATACTCATTGCCATATTCACATTGTGTATTTCAACTTTTGTGACATAATTTGTAGAATGATTTTAAAATAGTTTATTTCATTACTAATAGCTGAAAATTTACTTCATATTTGTCTCTAAGAAAATTTAGGTTTGTCCAGTGATGGAGTTTATGAACACGTTGACTAAACCCAGGCAATAATGGCTACCAACAGCACAACATATGGAACCTAACAATGCAATTTGCCAAAAATGACAAAAACCACGGAACCCCTGCTGAACACTTTTAAATGGGGAAACCTATCTTCAGATGCTTTTAGTTTGCATAATGGCTTCCCAGATGAAATAACATAGTAAGAAGCAGAAAGGACCCACTACTGATGCTTGTCTTACTCCAATTGCTTGTGAACTGAAAGCAGCTGTGGACTGTAGGAGGTTGGTTTCTCTTTAAATACCATGCTAATAACATGGATAAAGATATCATCTCTTACTTTCACATAAAATGTTAAGATTTACCCAAAAAGAAGCAAAGGATTAGGAATGTTATCAAACATTTTCAGTGAACTAGTTACATTTTAGAAACATATTTATAATCATTTGATTTCATTCTATTTATTAGTAACCTTCTTCAAATCACTTATAATTTGCTGCTAATATCACCCAAATCTGAACTTTTTTATTTACATTCTAAAAAGTGTGATTAGTGTATAAATATTCTATAATTATGTGACAATGGTGTATGTTTGTGTAATATTTTGTCTCACGGGATTGATATTTTTATAAGTTAAAACTCAAAATATGTTTAATCATTTCAAAAATAATAGGTAACACAATTGCTTCTTTTATGGTCGAATTAATTGTCATCATTTTTGTCAAGGTTTATTTTTATTTTCAGCAGTTGTGTTCATATAGATAATGAAATTCTCAGGTCAGTGAAACTGAAACATTGCCTACAAATCTGATTCCCTAATGTAACATAGTACAGGACAGCATTTTCCAAACTGAAACAAGAAAACATTTATCAAGGGATTAATAGTAAATTTTATGATTCAATAATTTGTGCAATTTTTGACCATAGACAAAAGGGACAGCTTCTTTTCTATTAATTTTTCCTCTCTCATGAGAAATGTAATTTATTTTGGGAATTTTTTTTATCTAATTTAAAATAGGCGAGTTATGAAAATATAGTATTTCTGAAAAAGAAAGGGAACATCTTAATCAATAAACAATCTATTGAATGCTTATTGTAAAGAGACACAATTACAGAGAATGAATCGTATGAATTAGATATCTCTGCTATATTACTTATGTGCCATTAATGAGCTCTGAGGCCTTGGAAAAATCTCTTTAACTTCCAGATGTAATTTCCTCATAAGGGTTTGACATAAGAACCTAGAACTTAAAAGGGCTTGGCAAGACAACTAGAATTCTAAGATTCCATAAAATAATTTTTTTTTTAAGATTTATTTATTACAAGATCTGGGGTGTAGGCCAGAGGCATGGGGTGGTGAGAGGATTCACCAGAGACAGACTAGAGAGCAGAACAGGCAGATCGACTGAAGTACACTGCTGAGGGGAGCAGCGGGCAAGGACGGAGAGGTCTGTTTCACTATGTGGGAATCTCCTTGGCCAGGGATTGAAGTCGTGCTGCAGAGGCTACGGACAGCCCCATAGGCTGAGATTTAACCCGTTGTACCACCAGGAAGGCCCTAAATTTTTTTAAAAACCTTATTATCCAAAATGGTTGCCAATCCAGAGGCCAAACCAGAATATCTACTTACCTTCTTACCTACCTGCCTACCTATCTACCTACCTACCTACCTTCTTTACTTCAATCACACATTTCAAACTGTATAGTGAACATTTTAAAATTGTGATTTTTATTATCAATTTTATCAAGATATCAACTATCAAGATAGTTGCTCCATTTCTTTCCTAATTTCCCTTCATTTCCTCAGTCAGTAAGAAAACAGTGTTTTAGCAGTTGTGCTGGTTCAAAGTTTGGAAATAATTTTCAATATTTTTAAATGGAAGTATAATACATGCACACCTAATTTTATAACTTGATTGATTAACCCAAAGTGAAAAGAGCACATAATTACCACCCCAGTCAACAGCAGAAAGCACAGGAATTTATAAAGGCCTAAGAGCCAAAAAACTTGAAACATGAATCACTAACAAAAATGTCCCCATATTGAGAGGTACTCGCTCCATGTGGAAAGCTTGGATTCTCAAGCTAAGAACAACAGATAAAGCATGAAAAAATTTCACAACTGAAAGTGAGATGCACGGGTTTAGGGATAAATGAAAAGTGACCCCAGTGAGAGGACTGGGCCATGCACCCAACGGAGAGCTCCTTCCCCAGACAAAAGCTCACACCACTTAGAATCTGCTGCAACAGTATGTAAATTGGGCAAGATGGAGACATTAGAGGCAGGGAAAGAATATTCAGATAGACAATGGGCTGACCAGCAGAAAAGGTAGATCTCAGAAAACAAAAGGTTAATTTTTGAATGCTTCCCAATATTAATAGAAGAGAAATTCCTTATTGTCTGTGAGAGCTAAATAGCACTATTTTAGAAATGAAAGCATGCCAGGAGACATGCCCATACCACAGGTGAATATTTCAGCCTAACAGTTTTATATGAAATTAAATGAATTTAAGAAAATGATACAAAGGACAATGCAAGAACAATTGTTGCACTATGGCCTCTCAGCAACACACACCCTCCTGTACTCTGCTTTAGGATGCAAGCAGAGGGAGCCGACAGGACATGATTTCATTGCCACTTTTCTTGCTTAACCTTGTTGTGCTTGGCCAGTTGTGAGTCCTACCAGGGTTCTGTGAGACTGGAGGAGAGAGAGGAGGTATGTGCTTTCCTATTTACCTCTCATTTTTAATTTCAACCTTTGTCAGCATGACATTATCAATGCCTTCACCCTGACAGATGACGTTCATTCCACTAGCAGATGTTGATTCTAGTTTGTAGTTTTTTCACCAATCATAAAACCAGGTTTATTGGACCCCTTCACAGATTGTTCTAGCAGCCTATTGTTGCCCCTTTTTCAGAGGTCTGTACCCATGGGCTCCCTCATCTGAACTCACAAAACTGACTTCAGCCAGCAGTGCAACCTGTTCAAAGGTCTGAGTTTCAACTCTGCAGAGACCCTCTTTCAATTGTCAAATCTTTCATAAATCCAATCTCTCCTTATTTCCTGATATTTAGGGTGGTGCTACTTCCTGAAGTTGATATCTGTTATAACACAATGTTCTATCTTAAAAAAAAAGAAAAACATTCTTGAATATCTAATTAACTTGTCTTATATAAAATTTTATTTTTTAAATCATTGAATCACTTCTATTTCTTACTGGAAACAGGAAATATAAATTGAAGAAATCCTAGAGAAATTAAGATGATAAAATATGGAGACGTGAACAACAATATTCTTAGAAAACTTGCCTAGCAAAAAAAAAAAAAAACAACCCAAGAAAATGGGCCTCCCTAGTGGCACAGGGGTTAAAGTCTCAGTGCTATCAAGCTATCACCAGCCACTGCAACATGAGTTCGATCCCCGGCCAGGGAGCTAACGCACATGGGACAGCAGACCTCTCCTGTCTCGCCTGCTGCTCCCCTCAGCAGTGTAATTCAGTAGATCTGCCTTTTCTGCTCCCCATCCTGTCTCTGGTGAATACTCTCATCTACGGCACCTCTGGCCTACACCCCATTCCTTGTATGCATAAATAAATAAAAATCAACCTTAAAAAAAGAAAACAAAAAAAATATACAAAACTAGGGAGAAAAAAGAGCTAGTTAAAACCAATGGAAACATTTAATGGAAAATAACATTGATAGGAGGAAGTATGCAAAAACACACATAAATAAAGATAAACTGCACTGGAGATAGAGAGAAAAATGAACGTAATGCAGAAGTAGACTCCAAAAAATAAAACCCAATTGTAGAACAGATGAATAAGCAAAATTGCTGACAGAAAATTCTGAACATGAAAGAAAATTTGAAATCCCATATTGGGCAGTATACTAGATACTTGAAAAATGTGAACAGAATGGCCAATGTTGAGGCATAATCTAGTAAAATTATTGGGGTATATGAAAGATAAAAATTTCTATGATCATGTAAATGAATCATTTATATGAAAAAAAAGATTATCAGACTGACCTGACTTTGAGCTATACCGTACATAGAAGACAGTGTGCAAGCCCAGTGCAGTGTTCACAGTTCCAAACAAAGGCCACTCTAGGAAGATGAGGTGACACTGCAGCAATCCACAGCAGCCATATGAAGGCTGGGCTGGGTGCCAGACCAAACAGCGACAGACTCAACAGGAGTCTGGTGGTACCAGAGAACCAGAGACTGTGGTGAGTTTTCTGAGACTGGGCCTAGCCCAATGGTACTCCTTGCAGGTGATGTGAGAGGCAGGGCTAGAAGCAGGTGCATTGGCAGAGTCTCCGCCAATGTGTGGTGCTCTGGAAGGCTAGAAGTTGTCTGAAGTTTTAAGTTGTCTGGAGTTCTAAGTCCATAGAGTTTGACTGAATCCCATAGAAGTTGACTGCCCAATGCATCTTTCTTCAGAGACTGGGAACAGAATCCCTCTTCTTTAAAGGTGGTGTGATGAATACTTTCTGTTTGATGGCTGAGAGCAGAATGAATCAGCTGGCTCTTGCTCTGCCTTATGGTCACCAACCCCGATAAGCCTGATTTTACCATTTTCAATCCTAAGCCTCTGATTGGACCATTTAACACCAGTCAGCTCATTTTCCAATTTCAATTAGAATAATTAACTAATGAAGTGAGACTTGAACATGTTTGTTCCATTTAGCATCCTAGAGTTAGATATAAAAGGGGGAAAAGCCCATCCCTGTCAAGACCATTCTGCACTCCGGTCAGGGCAAGTTTGTAGGGCTGTGGGTTCCAAGGATTCCATGGCCAGAGCTAGTCTCACCGGGGCCAGGGATGGGGGAGCACCTGCAGATAGCATGCTGAGGCTTACATGCCTTGACCCAACAATGCTGTCTTGCCCCATGAGAGGCTTCAGGGATTGGTTACAATCTGATAACCTAATGGGTAATAATGGGGAATTAGAGAGTATTATTTTCAGAATAAATGGAAGCATAGTGGACAAAAATTAAGACTGTGGATCATCCATTAAGGCTTAGAAATAATGCGATCATAATAACTTTCCCTTTTCTATAAAGGTTTTTGCTACAATTATTTTTCGATATAATTTATTTTTACTCTTGCAATTGATTGGTAGATAAAAGTCCCTGGCAAACACTTAATTGGAAAGTTCAATTCTTATTCCATTGAGTCTATCATCTTTTAGTATTTGTATAGTTTAATGCATTTCCTATAACTTTGCAAATGTCTGAAGCAATTTATAAATCTCAATTAGTGTCATCATTATAAAAATCATTGTTAACTACTAACACTATCATTTGATGTGTTCTTTGATAAATTTTGTTCACTGTTATATCCATTTAAACTTTTAGTAAAGCATATGCAAATGAAGTAAGTTTAGACTTAAGTGGTACTACTGTGTAGAGTTTAAAGAACCATGATTTTTTTATTGCTTTTTAAAATTCATTAATGAGTGTTGTGAGAAAAGCTATTCAATGTACTATATTAGTCATATCAGAAATATTTTTTTTTACTTCAGTTGAAAAAATATCTTAAATCAAATTAGCTTTATATGTACAGAACTTTGAAGATAAATCATAAAAAATATGAAACCCCTCCAAAATTTCCATAGGTTCAGGTATTTTAGCCTTAATAATCTTGTTCTGTAAAGGTTCATGTAAAATGTACATTATGTTTCACAGACAGTGGTGTCTTTGTCACAACTACGCTGCCTTTGTAGGTTAAAACAGTAATATAATAGATAACACATAAACTGATGGGTATGACTGCCTCTCAGGAAGACTTTACTAACAAGAAAAAAGGTGACCATCATGAGGCATAGTTTGTCAAACTGTGTTTAGGAGTCTCCCTCACAGCCTAGGGGTTAAGTCTCAGTGCTATGACCACCACCGCCTGTGTTCCATCTCCAGCCAGTGAGCTAACCCACATGGTGCAGCAGACTTCTCTGGTCTCCACTGATGCTCCCCTCAGCAGTTCTTCTATGCGAAAATAAAATTAAAAAGAAAAAATTGCTCTAGCGGGCCTCCCTGGTGGTGCAACGAGTTATGGGTGAAGTGTCAGCACTATGACGCAATCCGCAGAGACTACAGCACGAGTTCGATCCTGGCCAGGGAGCTAACCCACATGGCACGGCAGACGTCCCATTTTCTCGCCCACTGCTCCCTTCAGTAGTGTATTTCAGTCCATCTGCCTGTTCTGCTCCCCACTCTCTCTGGTGAATCCTCTCACTCTCCCCTACATTTCTGGCCTACACTCCAGCTCTTGTAAGCATAAATAAATAAATAAATAAATAAATAAATAATTGACAAATTTGATTTGTCACAAAATTATAAAAAAAATAAGGTTTACTTATGTACCAAAGTATCCCTTCTTTCCTTCAATCTTGTTTTCAGATTTCTCCCTAAAAATAAGCTTTCTCAATTTTCTAAAACTTCTGCTTTTTTTTCCAGTGAAATATAAAAACTTTATTATAAAAACTCTTCTGCTTTATATCATGTTAAGTCTTGCCCTGATCTCTTGACTCATTATCCTCCTGTTCACTTTCTCTGAGTTCAGAGCTATCCTTACTGTGTCCATTTTCGTTATTTTAGCCAGAGAAATATTTCTAAAACACAAGGTTCATCATATTTCTATGTACCTTAATATAGTTGAACTTCATCCCATTATTTTTATGACATTGTCTTTGTTTAAATTAATAATGTTAATTTTCAAATAAAATACTCATGTAGTCCTTCAATGTTAATATAAACAATTATTTAAACTTTTGTGAGGTTTAAAATTAAATATCTAATGAATTATTAACATTTATTAGGTAAAATTTTAACATTTAATAATGAAATTCCATACTATGTAATGTATTTCATTTCTCAACAAGATATACCTATATTTCCTCATATAAATAAACACAGAATTCTTGCCTTAACTCTTAATTCTTCTCTTAACTCTGTCCTCAGCATAATACATATTCTAGGATCATACCATACTAGAGTCTTGATGGATTATGATATTCTAAGAAAATGATTATTGACCTTAGATGTTTTTAGGAAAAGTGAAAATTAAGGCAAATGATTTAGAATATTTATCAACCATACCACTTTCATAATTTTTATATAGTTCCATCATTCTGTTTAGGACAAGGAAATAAATCGTGAAATATCACAAATGAATACTAATTCTGTCACTTCCTCTTCACCATCCATTCTCTCTTTTTAGTGCCTAATTTTGTTATTTTTTTTCTTTTAGATATAAGACATTTTCACTGGGGTCAGTTTGTATTTCATTGTGGCTTTTGCTCACACTTCCCTGATGATAAATGATGTTGAGCATTTTTCATCTGCATATTGACCATCTGTATATTTTCTTCAGAGGAGTATATTTAACTCTTCTGCCCATTTATTGATTGGGCCATTTTATTATTTTTGCTAAATTGTATGAATGTTTGTAGATTTTATCCCCTTTTTAGATGTATGATGTAGAAGTATTTTTTCCCATTCAGATGGACATCTGTATGTTTAAATGTTATTTTGTTTCACTGGGCAGAAGCTTATTAGTTTGATGTAATTCCATTTGTTTATTTATTTATTTTTTTTTGTTTTCCTTGCTATTGGAATTAAATCCTCAAAGACATCCCTGAAGCCATCATAGTGGAGTGTTTTGTTTTCTTCTTTATATTTTGTGATTTAGCATGGCTATTTATGTGTGAATTATACATAGATAAAATATTTATTAAATGTAAAGTAGATTTTGTTCTAATCCAAAGGGCTGTAATTCCTGGTAAATAATGTATCCAATACAGGTGTCTGTATTAAAAAAAAAAAAAAAAGATTTGATCTTCACTTGATGAAGATATGTCAGGAGGTGTTTAATTTTAGAACGGATTGAGTTTGCTAGAGAAGAAATATATTGCTTCATGTGACAAACTGGAGTTTAACTCTGATGATCCCACAAGTAATTTTGAAGTAATCTTGTCACAATATTGCATTAATTTGGAAGTATAATATATGTTGGATGCTGAAGACTGCATAGAAAGCAGAGGAATATGTTGCTAGTTAACAAGATGTATATTCTATTTTTTATTGAAAGAGAATTTGATCTGAAAACTATTATTAGAATTTGTACTGAGAAATGCAATAAAATTCTACCATAAGTCATTATATCAAGAATATGATCATAAGATACTCCATTTATATTTTCCCCCGAATATCTTTGTAGAACTGGCTCAATTTGGGATAAGAACTTTTGAATCAAAATTAAGGATTGAACTATATGGAAATGTCCATTACTGTGAACAATCTAATAATACTGTTTATAAGCTACTTGAATTTTTAAAAACAATATATAAATTTACTATGTAGATTTACTTCTAAAATATCTATAATATTGAATTACATTGGGTGAAGTAATTTTCATTACTTTATCACCGTAATCCATGTCTATCAGTTTTAGAAAGACACCAAAGTAATTTGAGTCATTTTATTTATAAATATATTGTATATTGTATATTTGAAATTAGCTAAGTTTCTCACCATATATGCACACACACACACACACACACAAACTCTGGGTATTACCACACAATACACCTTAAATATGTACACTTTTTATATGTCATATATACCTTAATAAAACTTAGAAACACCTTCAAGAGCCATTTTTTTGTTGTTGTTTTGTTTAAAGGCTTTGCCATAGACTCAGGTGAGAGATGTACTTTGTTTTAGGCCAACCTATAGCACACCAAATTTTATAGCATCTGAACCTTGGCTGGATTCTTAGTCTTTCCTGTTGGTAGTTGTCTGTAATTCGGAGCATATCAATTTCAAACACAGGATATACAAAATGAACATATGAGGTTGCTACAAAATAAGCATTTTTTTACAAAACAACTTACATGTAATAGCAAACCTGATTTCAGAAACAGTGTATCTTTTTTTCCCTCAGGCTGTCCTTTAAAATTGTTTTGAATAAAGTGCCCTCTGCAATTTCTTTGAACCAAAGATTATCCTGAAAGAAGAATGTATAAAGAAAATTAGCCTCTTTTGTAGAGTAAAATAGTTAGCATGCTAATAATATTTTCTACTTGCACATATGCATTGCTCTTTTCTTTTAAGTTGAAGAATTTTAAGTGTCTGAAAAATTGAGCAGAAGTTATGTTATCAAGCCCAGACCACATTTATATATTTGCCTCACTCATGTATCACTTACTTTATACGGTGTTTTGTGTACCTGTTTTCTCACAGAATCTGATATTTAACATGCACATTTCTTAGAAGCCCAGAGTTTTAAAAAATGTTAAAACATAAATGCACCAATGTGAAAAAAGATTTAATTAGTACTAGCACATTATACTATTTTTAGAAACATTGAAATAAAATATTCTAAATAAGAATGTAAATAAGGATGACACTGAAATCCCATTTCAGCTATCAAGTAAAACAAAATAAATAAAACAAAACCTTGTATCCCCGGGGAAGGAGCAAGGAATGTCCAGAATTTAAGTTTCAACCACAAGGAAGAAGAAGCACTAAGAAAACCACAGTCAAGATCCAGGAACATAGTCAATGCTCAGGACTTAGGTTTAATTTGAGTAATAGAGAATGGATACCCTTACCATGTGACTAACAGTTCTCTAAATGATGTGCAGGCCTAGAACCAGACACCTTCAGAGCCTTAGCAGAAAGAAAGATCAAAAAATTACTAGCAGAGTATAGCCTGTGCTGGGGATATCAATAGCTTTATCAAACCATAACCCCAATCCACCCTTTGCACTAAAGTCCTAGCTGGAGGCATTTAGTATATTTACCATGATCTCTACTATCCCACACAGATGTTGTATTTTCAATTAAAAATTTATATATGACTATTAAAAGGACACATATTTACGAGACAGTTACCAATACCATGAGCACTATCAAACAATGGATTTGAAATAACTCTTATTAATACATTAAGATCTTTAATAGAAAAAGTGAAATGCATGCAAAGTAAATCACGTGATTTTAGAAGAGATATGGAAACTAATAAAGGATGTAATGGAAATGCTAGAAATGAAGAGTTCAGTTATAGAAAATAAATGCTGTCAACAGATTTGTTAGTAGATTGGCTCAGTAAGATGACTGAGAAACTATCAAATAGTTGAAATAAGTCAATAGAAAACAACTGACAACAAGAGAAAAAAGGAATAAATAGATGGACCTTTTCATAGCAATGGTACAATATCAAGCCACTTGATTTGAGTGTTTTCAAATCTCAGGAGGGAAAAGAGAGAAAGGTGCTGAAGAAATATTTGAAGAAACAATATTTGAAGAAATATTTGAAGAAATATTTGAAGAAACAATAACTGAACAATACGAACAATATTTGAAGAAATATTTGAAGAAACAATAATGTTCACAAATTAATAATAAAGAGCAGAACCTGGAAGCTTAGAACAACTAAATTTTTATATGAATATAAATTCATATATTTTATATATGAATACAAATTGCCTTAGGTTTACATTCCTTTCTTGTAAACATCAAACAACATAGGTACAATTCATGCACTGAAGATCCAATCATATTATTTCCTCAATTGTGTTATCAACTCAATCTCCAGGAATCTGTTCGCCTTTCAATGTATCATATTTTGATAACTAAGAAAATTCGAAGAAAGAGAAAAGTAATTATTGCAGCTTTCCCAGCTATGTTAACTTGCCTGGTTTACCTTTTTTTTTTTTTTGTGGCGTTGATGATCCCTTAATTTTAAAATGATTAAACGATTGTTTTGAGATTTTTCTACTAATGTTCTATTTTTTTGAAGTTACTTTTCTTAACTACCAATTAATTATTATATAGTGTACTTAGTTAAATAGCAGTGCTTAAGAATTGTTCCTATTACTAGCCTGTAATTTATAATTATCAACCTTCACGTCTACTTATGTAACATAAAACAGACTGTCACAAAATCAAAATATGCGATCAAGAATGTCACAAGACAGCGTCACAGATTATTTTGTTCATTTTATTTTATTGTATTGAACAAAACAGAAGTACTTTTATTTCTAGTGTAGGAAAACAATCTACGTTTAAGCTATGTCATACGTATTTTAATGTATATTAATAGCTTGCATTTATCTGACTAAAGAGTAATGTGTTCCTACAAACTATTTGAAAAATAATCTAGTCTCTAATTTTTAATTCTTTTTTCAATTAAAAAATTAAAATTATAAGAAAAATTAAAAGAATCCATACATTAACATCCAGAATTGGCTATTATGAATATTTTGTGTGTTTTGTCCCATATTGTATACACATCCATGTGTCTATCTATAATTGTATGTTTGCAATTACAAAGGTATTACACTTTTGGATATAAATGTGATTGATATCATATATGGTATAGTTTACTGTTTTTATTGACTATTCCATCGTTAACATTCTCTGCAATATCATCATTCTTATAAACATAGTTGTGATGATGATATAAATTCTATCATACAAATAAAATATTTTGATTTTTTATTTGGTTTATTTAATATATTTTTATTATGGAAGATAATGTCTCCAACATTTACAAAAACTTATTATATATTAAAATTATTTGTATATAAATATATAATTATTTTCATGTGTTTAATTTCCATCTTGATTGTGTTAATAAGATTTTACAGATATTTACAGAAATATTTTAATGTTGTCATGAATTAAGTATCTAGTGCTCAGTCTACTTTGCATTATTTCACATATTTCTTATTGATATGTTATCATAGCTTCCTCATTTGAATAATTAAGTGTTTGGAGAGGTTCTGTTTCAAAGAACAAATGGTATTCCTTCCCCTGTAGAGTTGGCAGCTGGAATCTTCTTTGATTAGCTTGGAACTCCAGGAGCTACTTCAGGGCTTGCTAAAGCACTCAGAGACTATCTTCTTCATGCATCAGAATTTAAGCAAAAAGAATAATTATTCTTAAAACCCTGGAGTCTTAGTCACATAAAACTCCATTGTGCATTAGCAGATTGCTTTGCTGACATCCATGGAATGAACAGCCAGCCATGCCAACATTTTTTTAAAGTCTCAGTGTGGTGGCTACAAGAAATTTATTCTTCCATAATAAAACTACAAGATACCTCCATGAACTATGTTGTTTTACAGTATGCTTAATTACATTTTCTTATTAAATCATCAATTCTCAAATCCTTTTCATCATTCTTCTAGTGAAAAATCTGGTTTGGTAAACAAAGACCACTGCTTGCTACATGGGAGGCAGGAAACCATAGAAAAACAATCTGTGTAGTGGGGAAAGGAAATGAAAAGTGAATAAGGAACTATTACTTACAATAATTGCTGTGGCTTACTTTAATTATCATTGTAATTTATGGAGTTATTTGCGTCAGTCTAGGAAAGGTATTATCACTTATAACTCCTGTGTTGTGATTGGTACATTCCTTCGCTCCCTCTTGGTTATTTTGGACAAGAGTTCCTTTAATAGCAAATTCAATTAAATGTGCCTTTTTATTTCAAGACACCAGGATGGAGTTAGTACTAGAAAACTTGGGTTTCAATCCTGATATTTTTATATATGTATAAGGTGAATTTCTCCAAATTGTTTGATGTCTGTAAGGCATAAAATCTTTGTCTAAAACACATTTCTTAAAAATGAGTCCTCTTAGACTTTGAACAAAATACTGGGTGGCTCAGAATGTTAACATAAAAGTATTTTGAAAACAATAAATTACTACATAAAATAAGATATTGTTAATACATGTGACCTTGGCTCAAAATAGCTGTATGATATTGAATGGGTTTTATTTTACCAATATCTGATTTTTCTGTTGGAAAAAAAAAAAAAAACACAAGGTTAAATTAAACAATTATTCTAAGACTCTGTCCAAAGCCTTATCTTAAAGTATTGTAATTCATTCCAAAGATTAAAAAGAATGAATACCTAGAGTGCTTATTACTCTTCTTAATCATATGTTAACCCTCTTGACTTACATGCATGGATTGAACGTTTTCTTTCAGTGAATCTGTACAAAAATGTTTATCTTAATCTATTTTTAGACTCATCTTAGCACTTTTATGCAAGGATGTTAAACATTCTGTATCAGTACTACAAGAAAACATTTATATAGGCAGCCTATATGGTCATGATATACTCCTTAACATTTTATGCAATTACTAAACTTTTTCTATATGATTAAATAGAATTTAATTCAACAGACAAGAGAACTTATAAAATGTATATAGATATAGGCTAGCTAGTTATATGTTGGTCTTGATTTAAAGGCCATTATGGACTTCTCCTAAGTATGTTAAGCTCCTAAGTAGGTGAAGCTCTTGAAAAACATTTTATTACTAGGATGCAAGGGGCCTTTGGGGAACATAAGTAAATTAATGAAGAGTAGAATGTCTTTGAGGAGGTTTTAATAAACCTAATAGATGCCTATTGCTATTAAAAAGTATCTTTCATGTTCATTAAATATCCCAAGGAATACGTTTATTTTCTCTTTATTTTTACCTATTAATCTTTGCATATATAAAATATGGAGACTTCACTGAGATACTATGTGATCTGAAATGCTAGATTAAGATGAATCTATATTAATGTCTGTTTTGAAATTTTATTTTTTGAATGTTTCTTTTAATTCAAGTTCAATCAAATGCTATTTTATTAAAAAATTTAAGTATACTTGATTACTTACTTTCACTGCCCAAAATGTATTTAAATACCCTAATTAAAACTTTATATTTGGGAGCAGTCAAAATAACCTCAAGAGTATAGAAAGAAATGTTTAAAATTAACAACATCAAAAGAGAATTCATTTCTTTTGCCTATCTTATCAAATAGTTAATAGGACACTCAACCAATAAAACACAGGACTATTATTAAATATTATCTTTTAATCTTATTTGTTTTGAAGATAATATTATCTATTAAATGTTCTGAGATTTTTTTATATTGTTATTTTTATTTTATAAATTTCTTTGGGTACTGGTTATTAATTTTATTCTATTGCTTACCTTATATCAATGTATAAGTACTTTTTCTTTTTTTTTTTTAGATTTATTTTTTATTTATACATACAAGTTGGGGTACTGGCCAGAGGCATGGGGCGGCGAGAGGTTTCACCAGAGACAGAGCGGGGAGCAGAACAGGCAGATCAGAAACACACTGCTGAGGGGAGCAGCGGGCAAGGCAGGAGAGGTCTGCCGCGCCATAACTTTCTGTCTGTATGTTTTAAATGATAGATGCAGAAGAACTCAGATACTCCTAGGTGAATCAAGAGACTGCCATTTGATTTGATGAACTAAAATTCCCAGTTTTTGTTCTTTTAAAAAAAAAATTGTTTTTTTTTTTAAAATTGTTTTTGCATAGAACTGGGGAGTAGCCCAGAGGTGCTGAGTGAGAGGATTTACCACAGACAGAACGGGGAGCAGAACAGTCAGATATGCTGAAATACACTGCTAAGGAGAGCTGTGGGCAAAACAGGAGAGATCTGCTGTGCCATGTGGGTTAGCTCCCTGGCTGGAGATAGAACTCAGACCATGGTGGTGATAATGCTGAGACTTAACCCCTAGGCCACTAAGGAGACCCTACAGATTCTTTAACTATATATTTTTCAACTGGTTTATTATATGTTAGAAATGTTTTGCTTATTTTAGCCTACTACTTTCCTCAATTTTAGTCCTCTAAACAAAATAGTAAATCTAAAACTTCAAAGAGAGAACTTTTTCTTTTTTTTCCTCAAATGTAATTAAATAGTTTTATTTTCAGCAGGGGTTCAAGTTAAATGTTCTTCCACACAATTGACAAAGCAAGTATGGTGCCTACTTTTCATTCCTTCAAAGGATCTGCTAAATTACCCATAGCATCTCTTTGTTTAACTACATTCCCCTGTATCCTATAGAGTTTATTTTCAAGGAACATTTGACAAGAAGTATTCTTTAATGTTTTGCTTGCTGCTCTTTTAGTAGTGTCAATCTTGAACTCCCACTGCCCTAAAATTGTATTTCTTCAGGCAAAGTGACTTTTTCAACTAATTCTATTTTATGATAAAATAATTCAGGTAAGCAAAGACAGCATATAGAATGATACATGAGGTAGTAATTAATCAGCTATAAATCTGCATGTATTTCAGAGAAATATATCAAAAGATGAGAACAAAAGGATATTTGGAGATAATTGGTAATTAAGATACAGCATCTGATGTTAAATTTGTCCAAAAGTAAAATTGGTGCATCTTTATTTCTAATAAAATAGTGTGTTTTAGAAGCTACTCTTTTAAGACACTGTCCTTTCTCAGGAAGGCTCTCCAAATGACAAGTCCTATAATTCTAGAAAGGGAAGGAATCAGTGGAATGAAAGAAACAGTAATTTCCTAGATACTTTGTGAGTCAAACTACGTAGAGACTGAAAATTTAACTGTTGAGAATAGGAAGTAAACATTCTGAAGTCTTCTATGACCTGGATGCATTAAGACCAGCTTGGAATAAAACGCCTCTATTCTCAAAATGTGGATATTATTCATTTGATACATATTTCTTTTTTAATACAAAAGACTTTGTTTCATTTTAATTAAAATAATTTATTGAGGCACTTTTGTTCCCGACCTTGTATATGACTTAGAGGTATAGGATCACACCCTTCAGGGTTTTGTTACCTTCCCACTCCCAGTACCAAGGAACCCATCGTCCATTTTCCCTTGGAGCTAAAGGGGTGTAAATTTTCTTGATCTTTTCAAAGAACCACCTTTTGGTTTAATTCATTTTCTCTATTGTTTTTCTACTCTCTATTTCAAAATCTCTGCTATAATCTTTATTTTACTTCCTACTGCAAGCTTTAGTTTTAGTTTCGTCTTTTTCAAGTCTCAGGTGGAAAGGTCAAGTTGTTGATTTGAGATCTTAATTTTTATTTATTTATTTTTTAAAGAATTACTTTATTTATTCATTGAATAACTGGGGTGTAGGCCAAAGGTTCAGGGGGTGTGAGGATTCACCAGAGATGGACTGGGGAGCAGAACAGGTGGATCTACTGAAATGCACTGCTGAGGGGACAGCACGGGTGAGACAGGAGAGGTGGGAAGCTTCCTGGCCAGGGATAGAACTCAAACTGCTGTGGCTGGCAATAGCTTGATAGTGCTGAGACTTAACCCCTGCACCACCAGGGAGGCCCCAAGATCTTTTTTTAATATAAGCACTTACAGCTATAAATTTCTCCCATTATTACCACTTTTGCTGCATTACATAAATGTTGGCATACAGTGTTTTTTTTCATTCACAATGAGTAATTTATAATTTTCCAAGTGATTTCTTCTTTGATCCATTGGTTGTTTAAGAGTATGTTGTTTGACTCGACTGATTGTGAATTATTTTAATTTACTTAATGATTTCTAACTTAATCCTACTGAGGTCAGAGAAAATTCTTTATATGAATTTTTGAGATATAATTAATGGTAATGTATGATCTATCCTAGAAAATGTTCCATATTTACTTGAGATTAATGTTTATGCTGTTGTTTTTGGTAGACTGGTCTATATATGACTGTTAGACATATTGGTTTAATGTTGTGTAAGTGCTCTATTTGCTTATCTCCATCCTGGCTGTTCTATCCATTAATGAAAGCTATATATTAAAGTCTACAACTATCATTTTAGAATGGTCTATTTCTCCCTGCAACTCTTTCAGTTTTGCTCCATATATTTTATCATCTGTCATTAGGTGCATAAATGTTTACAGTTGGTATAGCTTCTCATTGTATTGAAGGATTTCCCTGCCCCTCCACAGTGGTGGTAGAAAAATCTAGTCATTTTTAAGGGTTGGAAACCTGACAGAGTGCTTTTTGTTTTTTCAAAAGCTTCACATAGTTGTTGTTTCTACTCCTTCCTCCAGAAACAATGTCTCTTTGTCTGGGTCCTGAAGATAGGGGAATTTTATACACTTCTATTTTGATACAAATAAAAATTTATTTATATTCCTCCCTGCCCCCAATCTTCCTTGAAATTAACTGATGAAGAGCTATTCGGCAAAGCTTATAATTGAGTGCAAATTCTCCTGTATGTGGGGTTCCTCATTACTTAGAATTGACATATTTATTATAATTAGCCTTGAATAATGCATTTATATGTTTAATCTATTTTTTTACATGCTTTTGTGGTTGTTATCACTTCCTTCAATATCCTATCCAAAGTGAAAAGTCTTGTGTCCTGTCTGAAGGAACTTGGCATGCTTTAGAATTCATTTTACCTCATAAACTGAACTTTGTGATGGGCTCAAAAGATACTTTAATTTTTCAGATCATCAGGTAACCAGGTTCTCATGCAGCTTTCAACACCTTAAGATAAAAGCAGAAATATTATACATTCCTAAAGGTGATCGACTAGTGGAAATAAGACATTTAATGGAAACTACAAAATGAATAGTTACAAATAAGAAGAAACCGGAAGTTATATTATAGTGTGTTATCTCATGTTGGGTACTTTGGACTGATGGACACTCAGTGCAAAATAGAAATGGCTCTCTTTAAATTCTCTTTTATTTTTGAGACACTGAAGACACACTCAGGGAGCAAAGACAAAAAGGACTTTCTGCCCCACAGCTTCAGGGACAACCAATTTCAATAAGATATGGGAAAATGCAGCATTTGATTAGATTTAAAGCAGAGCCTGAGGGGGTTAGTTTCAGGTCTAGTTTGAAGCTTCAAGTGATAAGAATATATAAGAGAACTGGGAGGGCTATGAATATATCCATGCTAGGAGGAAGTGAGCAGATTGTTTTAAAGTTTTCAGTCAGTGTCATGCTGATACTGTTCCAAAGCTAGCAGAAGCACAGCAGGAAGTTAGTACATATACATGAGATATATCCAAACTCTGGGAATAATCAACATATTCATTAATTTGCTTTGGAAGACGAGCCAGAAGTTACCTTAATTGGATTAATAAAATGATTCAGACTTAGAGGTAGGGGTAGGAAGATGTCAAATATTCAAATAGTAATATTTCCATTACTATAAATCTTGTCATGATTAATTTACACAGACACACACACATCTAATGATGTTGAATTAGAAGCACATTTTGCTAAATTAGTAATTTCAGTAACGAGTATAACTTCTATAGAAAGAATTGTCTAACTTCACCCAGATAGTCAAAATTTGTATCAGGACAGGAAACTAAAACACAGGATTTCGATACTCTACATCTCTGAACTTAGTGTGTTAAATGCTAGGGAAGTTTTCAAATAAAAAATACCCTCTATGTGAGTATTATAAAATGTGAGGATAGAGAAGAAGATAGAGTAGCTATTGTGCTGAGCTGGAGGTGACAGATCAGTGACTAACAGTCAGCAAGAGGACAGTAGTTTACTAAACCCAGGACTAGTGGCAGGACTCAGATTCCTGCCATCCTGCCTGCTTGTGACAGGCAGCTAAAGGTTAGTTAGGCAAGGCCCTGTCCCAGGTCCTGTCACCCTAGACTGTGCCTGTGGCATGACAGTATCTATTCAGTTACTAGTCACCTCCATGCAGAAGAGTTTTTTTGGTTGTACTATACAACAATTTTAGTAGGGTTTAGGGACTTTAAAACTTATGATTTTTAAAAAGATGTCCTTTAGAAATACAATTATATCTTTTCTTCAAAAGTGGCTAAGAAAGGATGATTTGGAGGTGGAAATGAGAAATTAGTAAGTGAAGGAGGTAATTAACATAATCAGATTTCAGGATTACAAGAGTTCTGGGAAGTCGGAAACCAGCTATGTCCTTGATATAGTGGCTTTGTACACATTTAGAGACCTATGTGTCACAAACATATTTTGAAGGAGTGAAAATTTTCATCTAAATGCTTTTGTTTTTGTTTGAATCTGAAGCAAACTCAAAGAAACTGCTCATGCCCAAATCTGCAGCAGATACAGTAAATTTATCATCTCAGTTGAAACCACTTTCTCCACACAAGAATATATGTAAGTGTCCAACAAATAGGTTATTGATTGGTGTTAAAATGTGTTTCAGTTCTTGAGTAAGTTAATTTTTAGAGAATGAATGATAATATGCCAGCAAGCCTGAGTTACCAGAGGAAGTTGATAAATTGATTAATATGAGCACTCAGATTCTCAAAAATTGGAAGATAAAGAGGAGTTAATATTTTAGAGATATATCTGACATTAAAGGGAAATGGTAGAACCATGTTGGTATAAATAGTTAAATGCCTTGAAGTTCCTCTGGCCTATCTAAGAATTTACTTCCTTCATTCTGGCTACGTATAACTGAATTTATGAAATTTATTGTTAAACTTCACCCAGATGCCTATGGCAATGTAAGATAGCACTGCTTGTTTTCTGGAAGAAGTGCATTAAAAAAAAGTATCCCAAGCATTTACCAGTTATGAGATATGCAGAAAGTATTCAGAGGGCTTATTAAAACAAATGGAGTTTATTTTAACTGATGTTCCAAAGAAAGAATAATTTCAACAATATTGGGTTGTGGTTCAAAGTGATGTATTAAACTTGGTGTTTTTGCATCTGGTGTTCTCATGACCTAGATTGTTCACCAAGTGGTAAAAAGAAAAGAACCTCAAATTTAGATTCCCATCAGTTCTGCAGAAAGATGAAAGTTACTGCAGCTGCTGCCAAACTCGTCAAAGCAGAAGGTGAAATACAAAAGCTGAGAAGAAAATTTAACTATTTCTTTACATAGAAGCGAAAACGAGAGATTTCATTGATGTTGGCAGAGTTCTAAGTATACGGAGCATAGCCCTTAGTGCAAGGGTATATCCTGGCTGTAAATACCTTTCGATGCATTCTAAGATATGCAAAGCTATTGTTTTTCAGTAGTAAGTCTTATTCAACAGAAGTATGAAATAAGTGTTAATGAATGGGCTGCTTATTAGAGGCATAGATATATCAAAAACGAAGTAAAAGGAAAGAAAAAACCAGGTATCTATATAACTTCTCTGAAAAGGAATATCACAGATATGGTTAGACTTATATTAAAATATCCTATTATTTTTACAATATTACATTAAAGATATTGGATCTGGCCTGAATCATAAAGTCAGACAAGAAATCATGGACTAGAAACATTCTTATTATTCTAATCATTGGTAAGACTGTGCATGTTCCTCTGACATGATATAGATACGTGCAGGTGATGTCATGTGAACATAATGCACAATGCCAAAATAGAAAATGTGCTTGGTTTTGTTTCAGTTCTTTTAAGCTTTTTGTTTTGAGATTGTTTTACATTTTTAAAGAGAAGTTTAAATAATTCTTAGAATTGATTTGAGCAATTAGATATTACAAGTAGCTACAGGCTTTTCTGTTTGTTACTTTACCTTTCCATTCTCTTACTTTTCCTATATATTAATTTATTCAAAAACTCTAGGGATGTGTTCAAAACCTCAATAGATTTTATTAAATCTTATATATCACTAGTGTTAGAGAATTTGAAGCCATTGATGCAGCTAGTATAGTTTGAGATTTTTCTGGGTAGACATAACACACTATATTGGCATTGTTAAACTTATTTTAAGATGTATGAGCTGAATTATTTGCGTTAAATTTGTTTCATGCACTATAATTGAATATATTTTACATATCAGATACATTTTGCCTAGGATTGGAGGTTAATTTATTTAAATAGGTTCATTGATAAAACACAATAGCATTTTAAAATGTCAAATGTGACTTGAAAAACAGCTTAGCAGTTTTGAATTTAACATTTGCAATTTTTCTCTGAAGGAGTTGTAGGTCATTAAGCAGGCTTTCAGGGCCAACTGTTATTATTATTGAAAAAAATGCATAAAATACACAGTGGTAGTGCAACTTACAGTGCTAAAAATGAGAATAATGCTACATTACTTGAGTAGATGTAATTAAACAAATGTCAATCTACATGAAAATTCATGTTCAAAGCTTTACCGGGTAAAGTATGAAAGAAGTAAACAAACCTGGTAACTTACCTATGACTGTAGTGGTACCAATTTGATTAGTATTATGTTACATAAAAGCTAAAATAAATGGATTTCTTCTCTTTTGTGGAAGTTCTTAATGATAACTAGTATAGGCAGGAGCCATCCATGAGAGGAACTTTAAAAGAAGCTTCACTAGCTTCTTAATAAATCCACATTTACAAAAACTATTGGTGATTTGGTGGTGGGTGAGCTACAGTGACGACACCTGAGAGGAGAAATCCTCTACTTTCAAAACACTAACAGGAATGTAAACCAATGGTACTTCAATTAAAAAAAAAAAAATTCCACCTTAGGTGCCTTCACCCAAATTCTCTTTATAACCCACAGCAATCCATCACAGTGTCATCCCACTAAACTGAATGGCTTTCAGCAAGCTGCTTCTCAGTCAACTTTTACCAAAACCATTCATCAAAATTTTAACCTCAGATTTATCCTCAGAATCTTTCCATATGGTTCATTTCTCTTCTCTGCTTCTGTATATTTTACTGACCTTATAATACTATATATGTTTCAAGAGTACAGATTTGCATCTTATATGTGTATATGCTATACTGCCCCTGATACCAGGAAAATGAGGCCTTTTTAAACTTAGACAAAAGGCAGTGCCTCAGTTGTTACTGGTTACTATCTTGGTTCTGCACCTGCGCGCACATTTATAAAACTACTCAGGTTTAAGGGAAAACAACATTAGGATTTATTTAACAAACAGGGAAAGGCAAAAAGATTACTACAATTGACAGAGGTAGAACAAAAGTTACTAAAGTTAACATATGGCCATTTACCTTGCTTAAAACAATGTCCAGTCCTTTTTAAGTCCCAAAAAGGTAATAATACTACTCAGTCTTTTAAGTCCCAGTAAAGTAACAAAGATTGTGGGTGTTACCTCCTCTTCCAAACAATAGGCCACATTTTCAACTCCACAACTTCTTTTTTATGTTGATGAAGGTTTTCTGCCACTGCTGGTGTGGGCCCCAACTTCACAAGGACGTTTCCCTTCCGATATGTACCGATCAGACTGTAGGTCAAATTCCAACTTGCGAGGACGACACAGACACAACTAAAAATGCTTTTAAAACCACCTTGATGTGCCAGCACATCATTAGGCTAACAAGACTGTAAACAGCAGCTACAGCGGCCAGACGGCGCAACAGGCTGCACTCACGCATTTTAAAAAGGCGCCCGCCTCGGGCATCTGCCTTCTCTCTTTGGCTACTTGCAGAGCCTTAAAGTCTCTGGCCTAAGTCTTCATTTTCACATCGTGGCATCTCCTTCTAGTTCTACATAATGAATAATGGCGTCTCTTTGTCCACACTCATTTTTAAATTACCTAGCCACGCCTTCCTGCCCCAGGTAAGTCTCGCGATCATAGAATTCTCGCAAAGCCTACCTGGCTTTAGATTACCTGGCTGCAGTTCACCTTTAACAGTAAACCCCTGTTGGGGGCGCCAGTTCACCGGACTTTGACTCAGTCCACTTACACCCCCACCATCAAGATTTTAGTAACGTTCCTTATGTCAGTTAACCCCCCTTTACCCTTTTGTCCCATTCCCTCCCCCTTTCTTTCTGGTAACCAACATGTTTCTCTTTGGGGGTTTTGTATGTGCAAGGTAATTTTTTTCCCCCCACTTCTGACTGATCTTTGTCAGACTTTGAATGATTTATTCCCTATATAATGTCTAAGTATAGGGCTCCCAGGGATTTCTCCAGTACCAATATTCCTTTACCATTGAATTTTCTTCTTTATCTATCCATGTTAGTCATGTGGTATAAATAAAATATATATAATGATGATTCCTGAATTTTCATCTTTGGTCTTGAACTTTAACCCTAGATTGATGTAGCTATGCATTTACATAGTATCCTTAATATTCATGTCATACTATTATGTCTCAAGGTGACTAATTGATAGTATCATTCAGGTATTATTTTGTTAGTTTTATTCATCTCATTAACCAAGACATACCAGCTTAGTATCTAAAAGTTACCTTTGACTTTTTCTTTGTCTTCTTCCTATAACTAATCCATTAAGAATATAGATTTTACCCCTATTCCAAAATATCTTTCAATAGTGTTCACTTTTCCCTACCTTTACTGTTACCTTCCATCCAAACCCAATTTCTCTTTCTCTCCTCAGGACCATTTAATCGTTTTCTAAGTGAGACCTCTGTTTACTTTTGCCAGTCCTTCCAAGTATATTTACATCTAATTACATATGTCATTTCAAGAAGTCCTATCAAGTAAATTAATAAACCACATAACACTCAAGTAGACAAGATTGCTAAGATATCAACTATCTCAAGAAATAAAGTACAGAGTATTCATCAGGTGAAAAATCAAATGACAGAGCTGGCTGAGGACCAAAGGAAAGTAGAATGATTAGAAAAATATTTAGAGTTATCTATCAGTTTTCACCTTAGGAATGATTGCAGAAATTAGGGCTAATTACCTACTAGTCTTGATTGTTGGATTCTGGAATACAGATAGAAGCAATTAAGGAATTCAGTCAGAGTTTCAAATGTAAAGAGTTAGCTTTCAAATATTAAATTATATTTTTTGAGTAGCATTTCTTTTTTTTTAATCTTTTCTAGCCCCCTTTTAGAGAGTATATTGGTATTTGTGGATAATTTATTTGATAGATTATCATATAACAATATAAGATATTAATAAATCAGGAAGAGACAATCAAAATTAAGTACAAAAATTCTGTATTATAGTGGACACAGTAAGATATTTGAACTTTGGGTTAATTTCCTTTGATAAGATGAAGCTCTTTCTTTTCTTTTTTTTTTTTTTGGAATAACATGTAATTATTATATCAGCCTGCTAGCAGCAAACAGTGCACAAACTCTATTCCAGGAGTGTTGAAAAACTTCCATCTGACAAGGAAGTAACAAGATGTAGTAAAACCACAAAGCATAATAGACTAAGTACTTTAGAGCTATGCCCTTACTAGCCCCAAAGGAATGAATAAAGATAGCAATTACTGGAATACAGAGGGAAACAATTAAGTAATTCAATCAGATTTTCAAATGTAAAGAGTCAAGTTTAAAAGGACAAATGCAGCAAGTCTGAAGATAATAACATCAAATAAGGTCAATAATAACAAGCTAAAATAATGAAAAGTATTTTTATTAGAACCTCTGTCACAATTTTTGTTTTCTTTATGATGCTTCATTTTAAATTTCAGTTATTTATCAAATATGTAAAATTTTACATACAATTCTGAAATACATGATTCTTTTTTACTTCCCCAGTTTTAGTCCTTCTTCTATCATGCATTTTTGACCTTTCTGGGGCCCTTCCAGGCCATATTTCTAAAATGTGTGAATATATTGTGAATGCAGTGGGAACACCCTCCCTGGTATAGCAGGGAAGAGAGCAAAGCCATCAGTATAGGTTAAAAGTCAGAACAAGGTCTGTCTTGTTCTGTGAGGCACCATGCAAAAATCCAGTCCTTGTGGGTTAACCAACCTTTTACACCCCCTCTGATGTCTAGCGAACCAGCTAAAGATTTAAACAGTTGGTACCCAACCTTTGCACCTCCAGGGTCCATTCCATGGAATCAGGAAGGTGATTAAATTTGCTCTCCTCTGCACATAGATAACATCAGAAATTCTTTAGGTCAAGATAATTTAGGAAGTCAAAAGAGCTAGACTTAGGGAAGAAAACCAGAAGCTCCGTGACAAGAACAATTACATATTTATTGTCAATGACTCACTTCTCTGATCTATATAAATACAACTCAAACTTGTGATTGTTGGTACAGTTCTCACAGAGTAAGTCTTTTGAACTGCTTCCTAGGTTCAAATCCTTATTTTGATTAATTAACAAGCTCTTTAACTATTATTGAGACTTTTATTTCAGTAAACAAATGTTACTCTAAACACACACACACACATACGAATCCCACACTTTACTACAGGTACTTTATCCACATAACTGATATATTGCTTCATCTTTTGGAGCTCATCTCTGATTTCGGTGTAAGCAGACTTAGCAGACAGTTCTGTGCAGATACACACAAGCAACATACAGTCTCAACACTGCAAAGAAAGACTTCATGCACTCTCCTTCACAACTTTCTGGGAGGCCAAAAGGAGATTGCTAGATCTGTTCTGAAGTACTGCCTAAAGTGTTAAGTTAATCCTCCTGGTCAATCATCTATATGGAGCTTAAGTAAACAATGCTGGAACGAGGATCTTCCACCTTCCTGTCACTTTGAAAGAAAGATTTGATAGACATTTTGTTTGCTTCTCAGAGGTCGAAGCAGTATTGAGTCATTGTCTATGGCATTAACCTTCATCTCAAACCTCAACATTGGCTTCTTCTCCTTCCCTGCATCATTTTCCACGTTACCTTACTCCTGTTTCTTGGAATTATCTTCCAAATAAACTGTCTGTATCCATGTTATTGGATTTAACTTTTCATTAAGAGGAAACTAAATAAAGAAGCTCCCTTTATCTAATGTAGTACTTTTGTACAACTTTAGTGAGACTTTGCTGATACATAAAAACTGAACATCTTCACTGTATTTAACATTTAATGTTTGCAATTTGATGAGTTCAAACATATGCATACACCTGTGATACCATTACCATAATTACAGTAATAAATATATCCAACAACTTCAAATGTATCATTACTATTTTGTCTTACTTTTTTATAATTATTATGCTTTTAAATATATTTAAGTGACTAGTACTATGCCACTACATATGTAGCAAATGTTTTTAGTCAGTGTCTTAGGCAAAATGGCTGTCAATAATTAGTATTACAAGTTTTATTTGTACATTTATATATGTATTCAATAAACATAAATAGAAAGATGTGTGTGTATGTGTGTATATTTATAGATATATGATATATATAGTCAAATGTAAATCTTTAGTAGTATGGTTGTATTTATGTCATTTTTCCCTCCCAGATTTATTAAGGTATAACTGACAAATCAAATTCTTGTATTTAAATTGTACAACATGATGATCTGATATATGTATTCATTACGAATGGTTATTGCAATCAATTTAATTAACACTTATCACCTCATATAGCTACCTAATTTTTGATAGTGAAAATGTTCACTATCTATTCTTGTAGCAAATTTCAAGCACATAATAGAGTGTTATTAGCCAAAGTCACCATCCTATACAATATCCTCACAACTTCCTCATCTTATAAATAAAAATTTGTATTTTTGACCCTCCATTTCCCTGACTTGCCTACCCCTGGCAACCATTATTTTACAATCTATTTCTACAAATTCATCTTTTTTGTTTCAATTTTATTAGATTTCACAGAACAAGTGAGATTATATAGTCTTTATCTTTTTCTGTCTGAATTATTTGACTCAGAAAAAATGTCCTCCAGGTTTATCCACATTGTCACAAATGGGAGATTTTCTTCTTTTTTATGGCTTTAGATAATGGATATAGATATCTACATATCTATATGTCTCTATATTTCACATTTTTTTATAGATTAATCTTTTGACAGATACTTAAGTTGTTTCTATATCTTATGAGTAATGCTACAATGAACATAGGAGTGTAGATATATACTTTAGGTAATGATTTTGTTGCCATCAGATATATACCGAGAGAAGCAATGATGTATCATGTATATGGCAGTTCTATAGTTATTTTTTTGAGGAAACGCTATACTGTTTTCCATAATGGTTGTAGCAATTTATATTCCAAGAGAGTAAAAGAGTTCTTTTTCTCCAAATCCTTGTCAGTACTTTTTTTTTTTTTAAAGATTTATTTATTTGTGCATACAAGAGCTGGGGTATAGGCCAGAGGTGTGGGGGGTGTGTGTGAGAGGATTCAAAAGAGACAGAGTGTGGGAGCAAAAACAGGCAGACTGACCAGAATACACTGCTGAGGGAAGCAGTGGGCAAGGCAGGAGAGGTCTGCTGTGCCATGTGGTTTAGCTCCCTGGCAGGGGATGGAACTCTAGTATCTGCTGATAGCTTCATAGTGCTGAGACTTAACCCCTTACGCAATCAGAGAGGCCCCTTGTCAGTTCTTTTAGTCTCTTGTTTTTTGATAATAAACAACTTAACAGGTCTAAAGTGATTCTTCCCTGTGTTTTTTTTATTTTCATTTTCCTCATAATTAATGATGTTTTACTCTTATATACCTACTGGCCATTTGTAAGTCTTTTTCATAAAGATGCCTATTAATCTGTTTTCCACTTTTTAATTGGATGCTTGCTTTTTTTTTTTTTAACATGAAAGCTGGGGTACAGGCCAGAGGCGTGGGGCGGCGAGAGGGTTCACCAGAGACAGAGTGGGGAGCAGAACAGGCAGATCAGAAGTACACTGTTGAGGGGAGCAGCGGGCAAGGCAGGAGAGGTCTGCCCCACCATGTGGGATTCTCCCTGGCCAGGCGTCGAACTCGCGTCGCTGCTGCCAACAGCTCCACAGCGCAGCGCTCAACCGCTGCGCCACCGGAGAGGCCCGGATGCTTGCTTTTTAACTATTAAGTTTTATGACTTTTTAATATATTTTTAACACATGGAAATATTTATGTGTTATTTATGTTAAACCTTTATCATGTATGTGGTTTGCAAGTATTTAGTCCAATCACCTCTTCTCCATTTATTGAATATATTATCCTTTTCTGTGTTGTATTTTTCATGCCATTGTGAAAAATTAGCAGATCATGTATGCATTGGATATTTTCTTTCTATTCAGTCTCATTGATCTCTGTTTTTAAATCACTACCAGCCTGTTCTGAAATCTTTAACATACTATAGTTTGTAATATAGCTTGAATTCAGGAGGTGTTGTGCCTCTAGTTTAGCTTTGTTTTTTCAATATTACATTGATTATTTGGGGTCTTTTGTGGTCCTGTATGATTTCAGGGTTTGCTCATTTTTTTCCTATGAGAAATGCATTTTGATGGGATTACATTGAACTTGTTGATAACTTTACATTATATGAACATTTTAACAATATCAATCCTTCCAATTCATGAACACAGGATATCTTTTCAATGATTTACATCTTCAGTTTCCTACACCAACGTCTTGTAGTTTTCACTGTATACTTCTTTCAGCTTTTCTAAATTATTCCTAAGTATTTTATTATTCTTGACACTATTGTAAATGAGATTGCTTTTTTAGTTTCTCTGTCAGATTGATTTTAACATGTTGAAATGCATGATAGTTTTGTATGATGATTTTACATCTTGCAAGTTAAACAAATTTATTTATTTGTTCCTAGTTTTTGGTGGAGTCCTTGGAGTTTTCTATAACATCATGTAATCTTTTAACAGACTATTTTACATCTGCCTTTAAGTTAAGCATCTTTTTATTTCTCTTCCTTTCCTAAATGCTGACTGTACTTATGTACACTTATAAGTTTTCTTAACAAAGTTATGAAGATGTTTCATATTTTGATGAATTTAAGAATTTTGGATTTGATACTTATCTAAGATTTATGTTTATGTCTATAGTGACATACATAACTTTGATGTTTCATCATTTCAAATATAATATTTTAATCTCTGAAAAAAATATTTTCTCCAGTATCTATTTAACACATGTGAACTTGCTCTAAATATTGTCACAATTATATATTACAAGTGTCCATAAAGTGGGGGGAGGACAGAATTTTCTCTAGGATGTGAAGGAAGAAGATATCCTGAGCAAAAACAACAGAAATCATTTTATTTCGTGGAAATAAACAAAGTAATGGGTACTCACAAATCAATATTTTTTTCAGGTTCAAACTATAGTTAGACCCTGGAGCTTGTTCAGAATTGAATATCTCTTTATCAATAATGTGGGAGTTTGCAAATGCTACTATATTTGTTTATTACTTGCTAGCAGTCATAGGAAAGGGAAGATCAGGTCTGTCACCTTTTCAATGGTTCTTACTCTCCACATCTGTAAAATGGTCACAGTCTAAAAACTGGCTCTAAATTTCCTTATAGTTTATGTCTTGACAAATAAATTTTGCCCAAATTTGACTTTAAAATACTGAAATTTCAATTCCTTTTTGAGATAAATAATGTTTCTTCATAGTCAGTTAAGTTTTTAGCTATATCTGTCCTTTCTATCAAGGTGAGTAGCAGTACAGGATTTTTCAATATTAAGGACAAGTTACTTTAGAAAATTAATTCAGCCAAGTGGAAATTAATCAATCCCAGAAATCTGACCAGATGGAAAATTGAGGCTAGCAAAAAGTCACTCTGAGGAGTGTAGAAAAATCATGTAGACTATGCTATCTAATAGACTGAAGTTATCATTTGTTGTTATTTTCTCCTTTTCTAGTACTCCTTACCACTTCCTTCAGTACCAGTAGGCACCAAAATGCCATCCTTCTGAATCATTCATGGCAATGTATAGGGAAGTTCCTAAGAAACAAAAAATATTCACATATTAAATTATTCATTTATACCTTTCATAACAGGTATTACTTGGTAGTCAATCAGATTCCTTTGTTCTCGCTTTTCTGTACAACTTTGAGTTCTGTACTTTTTAATAGCAGGGGCTACTTATTCAACTCTCTAGGATATCAATTAAATGTTTTTGAAGGAATGAATAAACAGCAATAGATAGGCATCATCTAAAACACTGGAAATGGTACTATTGAAAAATTGGCACTTGTAAGACTGAAAGTATAATCTGAGACTAGATTAAGCACACGTTACTTGGTTTTGCATAAAAAATTCTCTGACAATTCTGAATTAATGAGAAAATAACCTATGTGTAACAGGTAATAAAATTTCCAAATCATATTTTTTAACATTTTAATTAAAGTGAATTATCTTAAATTAAAATACATGCAAATATTATCTCTTAAATTCATGCAGCAATCCTTATTACATAGAAATCTGCTCATGGAGCAATGACTGGATTGGCACTTTATTCAGTATTTGACCCATAGCTACACATAAAATTATCTAGATCACACTGAAAAATAAACCCTCAACTGTGTATAAATAGTTCTAATATTCAACTGTGCATAAATAAATCTAATATAAATCCTACGGTCAGCCTTTCTTCAATATCTCTGAGAAGTATTTTGTGGTATAATATGAATTAAAGTGTTTCTTCCAAAATGCATATATTGAAGCCCTGATCTTCATGTGACTATTGGGCATTGGCTCTATAAGAGTGTAGTTAAGGTTAAATGATGATATAATCATGAGGAAAAGAAAAACAATAAAGCTGGTGCTCTTATAATAAGAGGAGGAGACATGAGAGCACTCTCTTTTCCATCAGTGGACACAGGAGAAAGACCATCTGCAAGCCAGAAATAGGACCCTCAGCAGAAACTGAACCCTGTCAGAACCTTTATATTAACTTTTCAATCTCTGAAACAGTGAGAAGAAACTTCTGTTTCAGTCACCCAGCATATTGAATTTTTTTATGGTAACTTGAATTGTCTGAGGCAGATTTTGGTACTCACAGGTGGGGAGTGCTGTAACAAATAAAAAAAAAATTGGAACTGAGTATTGGGTAGAGACTAGAGGAATTTTGAGATGTATGTAAGAGAAAGCTTAGATTGTTGTGAGGGGTGCTTTGTAGACATAAGAAGCTAAAAACAATTTGATAATCACTCAGAAAAGGGGAGAGATTGGAAAAAAAACATCTCTTTGGAAAGAATATGTAAAACAGTTATGGGCAGGAGGGAGAAATATGACATGAAAGGCCAGTAGATGAATCTAAGATGGTAATGAGGAACTTCTATTAGAAACTGGAGGAAAGACCATCATTATTAAAATGTGTGAAAATCTTGACTGAATTTTATTCTAGTGTTTTGTGAGTGGTAGAACTTGTAAATGATGAAATTACACATTTAACTATGAATATTTGTAAGCAATTCTAATTTCTAGTGTTAAATGAGTGTCTTAATTCTTTCTGACTGCTTGTGGTACATTTTGCAAGGAGATAGATGAATTAAAAAAGGAATTGTTAAGTAGAAACAAGATTTGGAAAATCAGAAGCCCATCCCTATTGCAAAAAGTGACTAAATGTGTTAAAGACAAAACCAAGGATGTAGCTGAACTCACTTGATGAAGAGCTTATGGTTTACAGGAGCAAAAACTCCACCAGTCTGAACTACAGAGGCTACAGGTGGGATGAATGGAGACTGTTAAGCTTCTTGGATCTGCAGGACAGGAGAGTGGAGTTATTCAGCTGGGAATAGCAGCTATTATGACTAGCCAAGCTAAGGCAAGGTAGTGTGTATTATTTAGGAAGACAATGTAATTTATTACTTTCTATCATTATTTCTGACAACCCATGTTCATCGTTTCATATTGCTACTATAATAAAAAATTACCAAAAGTTTGATGGCTTTAAATGATACAAACTATTCTCTGCAATTCTAAAACCCAAAAGTCAAAATTGTTTTTTATTGGAATAATAACAAGGTAATAACAGGCACTGCTCTCTGTCCAGAGTCATTAGGGAAGAATCTTTTCCCCTGCCTTCTCCAGCATATAGTGCTCATTGGTATCCCTGGCTTGTGGTTCTTCCTTCATCCTGAAAACCAGCAACACAGCATCATGGCTTTTGTTCATGTTCTGTTTCTGTCATTTTGGCCTTCTTTTCTCTATGTTCAAATTGTTACTGTTTCCCTATTTTAAAGATACTTGTGGTTACATATAGAGCCCACCCAAATAATATTCTACAATGCGATCCTCATCTACAAAGTACCTTCTACTAGGTTTGTGTATTAAGACCTATGTATCTTTAGGTGCCATTATCCTTCCTACTGCAAAAGGTTGTACTATTTGTAGGAAACAGGTATGGTTGCGGAAACAAAAACATAACACAAGAATTACTACTGCCTCCCCAACATTGTATTACCTGAAATAGATAAAAATACAAGAAACAAATAACCAAGAAGTAACTGGCCAGCGATCACATTCTCATTTGTAGTAAATGTGTACTGACCTACTTACTCTTTTAAGGTCTTTACACGTAATACTCAAAAATATCTGTCAGATTTACTGTAGGACAAAAGTATTTTATTATTAAACTATGTAAATAAAGCTAACTTGTTGCATGAACACTATACGTAAACATAAAGTAATAAGATGATATCTAGATAGTTGAAAAATGACTATGAGAAATTTTCACTACAATGTTGCATCACTCCATAATATCAACATATTTAGTGACAATATAAAATTAACAATTCTTTGTCTAGTGAAGGACAAAACTTTGCAATTTGCTGTAACTCTTAAAGTGATTGATTCACTGTAGCCACTTAAAGTCTAGTAAATATTTATCTCTTTATGTCCAGGTAAAATAGTGTGTTTGTAATTATAAAAAATTCTTTTATATTTTAAAAAGTTTTTGGACATCTGTTATAGAAAGAATAGATCTATTATGTTAGAAGCACTGAATTTCATTAAAAAGTTCACATTAGTGTGAGAAAATAAAAAGTGTCAGAAAATGCATCCTAACTGTATTTAGCATAAATAAATAGATGGATTTAGTTTATTTTACTTTGTTACTCATCTTCATCTTTCCTCTCTTCATGAGTTAAATTTGACTGTTGACATTAGGAACTTTGACAATATTACCAATGTTGCTATCTTTAATTTTAGGTAATACACTTCATCAAAATGAATCCAAATGTGTTTTCACAAGTCAAAGAAACTCATAGAATTATTTAATGAAATATATGATTCATGACATAACCACATTTTCCCCTTGTCTCAAAATAGTTAGCATGTCTTCACTATTAATTTCTTATTTATCAAGTCGTGAAACATTAGCATATATGATACCAATTTAATAATGCTTGTCCAGTTCTTTTAAGTTATTTCTATAGCTAAAAGGAAACCTTTATATGGAAATGTCAAACTTCTTATCAGTTAAATAGCAAAAACAAAAGTATTGTGAAACCTAGGGGCAGATGACTAAAGGTCAGACTATCTTCCCCATCACATCATTTTGAAAACTCTTGCTGATTTTAATCCCAGAGGATGAATCTGTACAGAGTTCTCTTGAGAGTTCCATAAAGAGAAACCAATAGGGGCTTCCCCCATGTGGGAAGGAAACTCCCTGGAGAAGAGTTAAATCCAACTCAAAAGCAAGAAACTAAGTCTCTGAAAAAGTTGGTATTTAGGGATCTGTTGTCACTCAGTGGAAGATTAAGTAGGTCTCTTTGATGCCAGAAGACCACAATGGTGCTGAAAGTGGCCTGAGTCTTCTCCTGCCTTATGACTACAATTATGTAGGGATACAGGTATCAAAGATCCTCAAGAAAAATGATAAATTTCTACTAGAGCACAAAAGACATCAGTCTCAAGTATACCGCATTTGCCTTCTGAAGAGTGCAAATTGAACCAGTGTTTTTGTGAACTTTGGGTAGATTCCCAAAAGTGATATGCACCTGTATGTTTGTTGCAGCACTGTTCACAATAGCAAAGGCATGGAAGCAACCTAGATGTCCAAAAATACATGACTGGATCAAGAAGATGTGGTACATATACACAATGGAATACTATTCAGCGTTCAAAGAAGATAAACACATGCAATTTGCAGTGACATGAATGGAATTAGAGGGGATCATACTCAGTGAAATAAGCCAGAAAGAAAGAGAAAAATATCAAATGGTTTCACTTATAACAGGACTATAAGGAAACCAAATAGAGA